>SNQJ01S0044434.1:0-28516 GCA_010110895.2 Picea sitchensis | reverse complement strand
TAACACTTCCTTTCATACTGCAACAAAAATGACACCATTTATGGCACTCTATGGATACCACCCTCCTTCCATCACTTCTTCTCTAAAAGAAAAATCTAAGGTTCAAGCAGTGGAAGATCACATCGAGCATCAACAACAAGTTATCCAAATCTTAAAGGACAACCTGACCATGGCACATAATCACATGAAATAACAAGAAAATCAACATCGTAGTGAAATAAGTTTTGAAGTATTGGATTGGGTGTTTTTAAGACTACAACCATACAAACAGATATCCCTCAAGCAATACAAGAAGGATAATAAATGATCACCAAAGTACTATGTCCCTTATAAGGTGTTTCAAAAGATTGGTACTATGGTATAGAAATTGGAGTTGCCTGCATCTTCACGATTACACCCAGTTTTCCATGTTTCATGGTTAAAGAAGGTTATAGGTGACAAGATCCCAGTTAAAACTATATTTCCAGAACTTGACAAGGAAGGAATAATCATATTGGAGCCTGGAGCCATCACTGACACAAGAATTTTCCAGCTGAGGAATAGATCCATTTAAGAGTATCCCATTAAGTGGAGGAGACCGCCTGCTGAAGATTCCACTTGGGAAGACGAGTATTTTATACAGAAACATCCAAAATTACAGAAGCATTGTGGACAACACTTGTCTCAAGGGGAGGGGCATATTAATCCATAAATAATGGAACATTACCCCTTAATTGGGGCATATTACATTAGTAATTTTATTTTATTTATGTCATCCTGGGTCCATTAGTTGTAATTGTACCTCCTAGTCTCCTATATATACCAATGAGACATTTTCATTTGGAATCATCTGGTATTTGGAAATTTATGTGGTGTATAAGGAGTTTTCCCTCACAAAGAGGATTATTATATGAAATTATCTCTTTTTCAAGGCATTGAGTACTTATTCTGAGGTTTTTCTATGCTATCTTGATATTTGGTTCTTAACATAATTCCTTATGGGAAGCCTCTATGCAGGAGGAGTCCAAATCTCTCTTCGAGTACCAGACTGGGTTCCACTTCCTTTAGACATGAATCTTGTCAGATGCAGATGGGTCTATAGGAAGAATGGCGTAGAAGACAGACAGGTGGGAACCACAAGGTAAGATTGGTTGCCAAATTATTTCAACAGATTCATTGGATTGACTATGATGAGACCTTTGATCCAGTAGAAAATATGGACTCCATCTCGTTGGCCCTCACTATTGTGCTAGCTAGGGGATGGTAAGTTCACCAGATAGATGTGAATAGTTCATTTCTTCACGATGATATCTTAGAGTATATTTACACGGAACAAACTTAGAGGTTCATACAAAACTCATCTCTAGTATTTCGACTGAAAAAGTCACCCTATGGCCTCAAGTAGGCACTTAGAGCATGGTACACGAAGATGGATTCTTATTTTCTTGCTCATGATTTTGTTAGATGTAAATCAGATCCTAATGTCTATATGATGAGGACTACTGACTCTCTGTTGATCCTAGTACTCTATGTAGATGACCTCTTAATCATAGGTAGCTCCACCTCAACAATTGTTGCAGTTAAAAGACATTTTACAAGACATGTTATCTATGACCGACATGGGAACACTTCAAATTTTCCTTGGTCTTGAGATCAACCATGATGCTTCATGAATCAAGTTGTATTAGACTAAGTATGTTATGGATCTCTTGGTTAGATTCCAAATGAAATAAGTCTATAGCCACACCCTTCTTGTCTATGATACATCTTGAAGATAGTGGGGATACAACATTGGTGGAAAACAACTTGTATCGACAACTAGTGGAGAGCCTTCTTCATCTCACCCACACCCGTCTAGAACTCTCATATGCAGTAGGGGTAGTTTCTAGGTACATGCAAGAGTTGCATGAGCTACAATGGAAGGCTGCCAAGTGCATCCTCAGATATGTTCAAGGTACCACCAGTTATGGGATTCACTATGCAATAGGTTATGCATTGGAGCTCATGGTATCCATATATTCTTCTTAGGTTGGTGATAGCACATATTGCAAGTCCACCTCTAGGTATGTGCTTAGTTTGGGTTTCGATCCCATCTGTTGGTTGAGTAAAAAGTAGTCAATGATTTCTTTATCATTGGTGGAGTTTGAGTATACAGGAGCAATAAACATCACTATTCAAGAAATTTGGCTTCAAAACTTCCTCATTGAGCTCAGTATCTAGTTCCATTGTTTGATTCCCATCTGGTGTGAAAACTAGAGTACTCTCAAATTTTACAGGGATCCAGTGCAACTCTAGTGAACAAAATACATATAAATCCATCTACATTACATCAGATATTTGGTTTATGATAGGATCATTGATTTGCAGTACTGTCCATCCTCCGAACAGACTGTCAACATCTTCACTAAGACTTTCACTAAGCAGAAGTTCCACATTTTGCGTGATTGTATAAGTGAAGGAAAAAGTTTCTTAGGAGTTGTCTTTCTTTCCTTCTTTCCTCATTTCCATGAGGTTTTCCCTCTTTCCTAATTTTGTTAGTGTTCATTCATTAGATGCATTGTAAATGTTAAATTTTTTACCTCGTACAAGTGTTTCCCACATAATCTTGGTGTCTATCGTGTGGGGAAATGTCCAAAATGGCGATTTAAATAACTTAAGTTATGATAAAGTGAATTTAAATCACAACCATATATATAAATGTCCTAGGATTTAATCTCAGCCATTAGATCTTAGGTTTAGATCATTTTCATTGAGATAGAAAAAAAGGGGATTCTAGGGATTGAGACACCATTATTTCATGAGCATTGAATGAAGAGAGAGATAGAAAGAGAAAGAGTTGAAACATAGAGAGATACTGCAACAAGGTGGGCACACTTTCCAAGGAGAGGAAGGGAACAAAAATCGCGGAGATTTTTCTAGCATTAAATTTCGTTCATACAGTACGTATTAGAGTGATTGTACAATAGAATAGAGTAGGGTCGTACAACAGAAAATCGGGCACAAAAATTGAGGCAAATTATAGCATGATTTTTTAGGCATCTATAAAGTCAAATTCATACAGTTCCATATAGTCTCTACAATAACCCATGCATATATTTTGAGGAAAGTGCGTACAACATTTATTATTCTAGCATCCGTACAACAGTACAAAATTATGGGAACAAAATTCGAGGAACATTTTGGCACGTTTTTTTAGGCGTTTCGAGGCATAATTATCGATATAAGTTTGCATTTATGTTGATGGAATAAATTGTTGTAAAAGATCAATTTTCTGAGCTCAAGAAATAATAAAAATCTCCCTCTCTCTAGTGGTTTTCCCTTCGGGGTTTTTTTCAAGGGCATTGCCCAAAAATTCTTGTGTTATGTTTTTGGGTTTGTTTCCTATTTCCACATTCATTATTTGTAGAAAAGATTCATTGTGTTTCATTTATAAATTCAAGTTTAAAGATTTTACATTTCAACAAAAAAATAAATGTGGGTTGGGCATTAAACAATGATACAAATTTATTGAGACTGAAACTGGGTTGGGTCTGAGAATTTTTGCATGGTATTATAGTAGAAAAAAGACTGAGAAGGGAAACATAACAACAAACATAAAACAACACTTATACATAAGGGTTTTGTAGAGGGAGAACAATACTTCACCAAAAGAGAGATGGGCTTATTTGTTAGTTGAGTAGGGTCTCATGGCTATAGGTTTGAGGGTTGAAGATAGGTCGAATGGGGATGACAAATTTAGTCCATGGAAGGAGAGGATTGTTTTGTTACTAGAGGAGTCAGATTTGTGGGATATTGTTGACAAGACAATTAGCATTCCTATTGATGCAACATTGTTGGATAAATACAATAAGAATAATGTTAAGGCCAAGAGAATAATCCTTGATGCCATTAAATATCATCTCATTCCATATATTACAGGGAAAATAAATGCATTTGATATGTGGGAAGATTTAACTAGGATTTACCAAAGCTCCAATGAAAACAAGAAGATGATATTGGAGGAAAAACTGAGAAACACCAAGATGACCAAAACTGACACAATTTCATCATACCACACCAATATCACACAGGTGAGATATGATTTGGCACCAATGGGGGAGACTATACATGGTTCAGAGTTGGTTAGAACCAGTTTGGGTGGTTTTCCCAAGAAACGAGAAGTCTTTGTTGATGGGATTGTAGCACATGAACATGTGCCCAGTTGGGAGAGGTTGTGGGATGATTTCAATCAAGAAGAAATAAGACGTGGTTGTAAAAATGCAGGCCAACAATATGGGGATGATAAAGAGTTTGCTTCTCTTGTAGCAAAGAGAAAGAAAAATCCCAAAAAAGGTTCTAAGGGTGGGGCCAATAAAAGGGGTGAAGGGAAAAAGGACATGAGAAAAGTTAAGTGCTTTGCATGCCACAAGATGTGGCACTATGCAGGTCAGTGTCCTAACTAGAAAAAGAAATAGGTTGCAACTTTATCGGAAGTGGGTGATTTTTCCACTAAGTTCAAGAAGGCATTTTCTTTATTGGTTTTTCTTTCCACTAGTTCAACATATACACGTGTGTGGTTTAATGATAGTGTAGCCTACTGCTTGGTGATGATTCCATAGACAAGGCAATTGGTATTATGATCCAGGTGGATATTGGTGCCCACCCACCTATTCCAACTGAATCCTCTTGACAATGTTTTAGTTCATCACATTCTTCTATAAGTCTTTGTAATTCTAGGTTCTACACTTCTGGGGTTGTCTGGATCCCTACACAACTTTGAGGTGGATATTTTTTGCAAGAAAATTATTTCTTCAGAGTTTGAGATGAAATATATTGGGATGATCCATTATTTCTTGGGGTTGGAGGTTTGGAAGGAACCATGATACATTTTTCTGGGGCAGGGAAAGTATGTAGCTGACATTCTGAAGAGATTTTACATGAAGGATTATACGCCTATTTCAACACCCATGATTACCAACTAGAAGAAGATTAATGCTTCTGACTCAGATCTGGTTGATCCCACAATATATCGTTAGTTGATAGGCTTGTTGATGTATTTGGTCAACACTAGGCCAACTATTTGTTTTGTTGTAAACACTCTTAGTCATTTTGTGGTGAATCCCAGGAGAGTGCATTGGGTGGAAACAAAGAATGTGCTCATGTATCTATAGGGAACATTGGATTAGGGTTTGTACTATGTGAGAGGGGATGGAGTCAATTTCACAAGATACATAGACTCAAATTGGGTAGGATGTGTTGTTGACAGGAAAATTACTCCAGTGTGCTATCTCAGATTGGGTTCGATAGTTGTGTCATGGCTCAGTTGGAAACAAAAGTCAGTGCCACTGAGTTCTATTGAGGCAAAGTACATGGTGGCCAATCAATTCAGTTGTGAGGCCATATGGTTTCAAAAGTTATTGGTTGGTTTATTTAGTCAAGAGTTGAGGCCTATAATGATTTACTCTGAAAATCAGAGTTGCATAAAACTCTAAGAGAATTTGTTTTTTCATGACAGGTCAAAACATATCGAGATAATATATCACTTCATCCGAGACTACGTCCAGAGAGGGGAAGTTGAGATTTAGTACATATCCACAAATGAGAAGGTAGAAGATATTCTCACGAAGACTTTAGGGAGAGCTAAGTTTATCTACTTAAAAGATAAGTTGGGAGTGGTGAGTAACACCTTCCTCCATAAGAGGGAGTGTTAAAATTTGTACCTAGGACAAGTGTTTCCCACATGGGCTTGGTGTCTAACATGTGGGGAAATGTTCAAAAGTGGTCCTTAGAACATTAAATTTATGATATATAAAGTCAAAGTGACTTTTTGAGCATATTAAATGAAAAGGGTGACTTAAGTGACATAAGTTGTGATAAAGTGACTTTAAATCGCAATCATTAATCTAGATGGCCTAGTATTTAAGTAGAAGAGGTGATATTTTGGATCTGCAAACCCCTCACAACCAAAGCAAGGCAAAGGCGACCCCAACCCACAAAACAAGGGATAGAGAAAAGATGGCCACTCTCAGGACAACCAGTCCAAGCCGCAACACAATATGGGTAATGAGAAGTCACAAAAGGACACAGGAAAGTGGTGTGAATACCATAAAATCCCTTGGAACAACATTGAATAATGTCACTCCAAGCAGTAATTAGTGGTAAAGATAAAATATTCTTAGTTAAGGGAAAATTTTGATTCTGAATCAAATCCAAAAGGAGGGAAGTGGATTATTGATGTCGAATGCAGTGCCTTTGTTACTACCACCAAAGTCCAGCCAAGTGAACCAAAAGAACTAGAGGAAGGGGAACCCTCTTTCACTCATATATGTGGGTAAAGGGGGCCCCACTTCATTTCATTGTTGATAGAAGCAGTTAGAAGAACCTAATCTCAACAGAGGTCATCAAGAAGTTGGACCTACCGAGGACACCACACCCACAACCCTACACCATTGGTTGGTTTCGCCAAGGAATAGATCTCTGCGTCAACCAACAGTGTCATTTTCCCTATGACATAAGGCCCTTCAAAGATGAGGTATTTTTTGATATTTATCTCCTTGAAGTTTGTGATATTATTTTAGGGAAACCATATTTGTGGAAGTGACATGTTGTGTATGAGTCTAGACCCTGCAATGTTATTATTAATTTGGGTAGACGATTGTATAGGATACCATAGGTAGCACCTCCTACTGCTATTTTTTAAATCTCTGCTAAGCAATGTAGTAACATTATTTCACAGACCAGGAAGTTCGTCATCTTTATGATCCATGCTCAAAGTAAGCAGAAGGTCGTTGCCACATCTGTGGCCTCTGCATAGAGCCTCTCTTTGCAGCAGAAGTAAGTGGATGGGATTGTGGAAGAGTATAGAGACATCTTCTCCTCACACGTCAGGGTACCGACACACTGCCAAGTCAAGAATCCAATTGATCTAACCCTCAGTGCACCTATTCCGAATGGACCAGTCTATCATCGCTCATTGATAGAAAATGAAGAAATCAAGTGTCAGATCCAAAATTTATTTTAAAATGGGCACATAAGAGACAAATCCTCCCCTTGCAAAAGCCCGATTGTACTGGTGTAGAAGAAAGACAGGACCTAGTAGCTTTGGATTGATTACATAGAATTAAACAAAATCACAGTCAGGAACCGATACCCATTTCTTCGAATTGATAAATTTCTTGACCAACTCAAGAGGGAAAAGTTCTTCAACAAGATTGAACTAAATTATGGCTACCACTAGGTTCCCATCGAGCTGACTGATGTATGGAAGACAACCTTCAAATCTAAATAAGGGCTCTTTGAATGGATGGTCATGCCCTTTGGCTTAACAAATGCACCAACTACTTTCATGAGGTTGATGGATGATGTATTGAGACCCTTCACCAACTCTTTTGTGGTGGTATATTTGAATGACACCCTCATCTTCAACAGAACTTGGGAGGAGCACATGAAACATATTCAATAGGTTTTAAGCACTCTGCGGTAGCACAAGCTATATGCCAACTTGGAAAAATGCTCCTTTGGCATGAACAGGGTCCAATACTTGGTCTACATTGATGATGAGCATGGGGTACATGTGGATATGGATAAGATCCAAGTCATACGTGATTGGCCAGCCCCACCACATTAAATAAGCTTCAAAGATTCTTGGGACTTGCCAACTTCTATAGACGGTTCATGTTGGGATTCTCCCATATTGCATGGGCCTTTAGCCAAGTGACCAAGGGCAGTGGCAGGGAAAATTTCACATGGGGGAAGGAAAAAAAACTATCATTTGATGATCTGAAGCATCGATTGTTCTAAGATCCAGTACTCTCCTTAATCGATCTACAAAAATCGTTCGAGATTGAGACTGATGCATCTGAATATGCTCTAGGTGCAGTTCTCACTAAGCACGGTCATCCAGTAGCATACCATAGTGAGACACTCTTAGATACCATCAAAAAATACCCCACCTATGACAAGGAAATGTATTCCATTATGCAATCTTGTCCTCAATGGAAACATTACATTCTAGGAAAGGAGACAATCATCCACATTGATCACAAGCCTATGCAGTTTATACAGACACAAGGGAAGTTGTAGAACGACTACCATCAAAAGTGGTCCACATACGTGCAACAGTTCCATATCAACATCAAGTATAAGACAAGGAGCACACATTGTGTCATTGACTACCTTATTCAACCTCTCGTGGATACACTCACCACCATGCTCCATTCCTGTGGAAATGAGGCATATGAGTGGCCCCAACTTTATCAACGCGATCCTAACTTCAACACAAAATATCATCTCTTGGGTATAGGTGTGAATGTCACCAATTTTCACATTCAGGATGGACTGTTATGCCATCTGGGCCATCTCTTTGTTCCTACAAGTGAGTGTGCAAAGTTGATTTGGCAGGTTCACTACAGTTGGATGGCAGGAAATTTTGGCGTGGAGAAAACTATGGTTGTTCTACATAAACATTTTTATTGGCCAAAACTTCGACAGGACGTCAAAAAGTATATCATATATTGCACTGCTTGTGCCATTGCCAAGCCATCCATCAAGAAGCAAGGATTATGCACCCATCTTCCTACTCCCGAGAGGCCTTGGGAATCCATCTCGATAGATTACATGTTTGGTCTTTCATCCACCAAGCAAGGCAGTGATTTTGTATTTTTGGTGGTTGATCGATACCTGTAAGAAGAACATTTTGTATGTTATTTCTCACAACCTATAAGAAGAACATCGCAGACCATATCTTCTTCGAACGAAGGTGGGTCCATTTTGGGATACTACAGACCATCATCTATGATCGGGACAACAGTTTCCTCAACACATTTGGTCGAGTCTCTGGTCACTGTTGGACACTAATCTCACTAAATCCACTTTCTTCCATCCTCGAACCGATGGCCAAATAGAGGTTGTCAATCAAATGATTGTGCTAATCCTACAGATGTATAACTCTAAGAATCCATGTACATGGGATGATAGTCTTCCCTATGTTCAACACAACTATATCATGGATCTCCATCAAGGATTATTTTAAGGATGGAAATTTATTTTAAAATGTAGAAACCGCGGTGAATCTTTCTAATCCTTCATATGCCAACTATAAAATGTTTGGTGATATTTTTGTAAAAATATTCAAATTTCTAAGGATTGTATATAGTTTGTATAAACTTTTGGCGATTTTTAAGGTAAAATAATTTTATCCTTTAGAATTTGGGTGAATTATTTTTAGAATAGCGAATCATTTTTTGGGAAAAACCATGGAAAATTAACCCATGAGCGAAATTTATCCCCTAAAATCATCCATGCAAGTCTCCATAGATCCACCAACCATATCCCATTTCAGGTGGGGCTGGGATTCCAACCCTTGGGTCCCATTGATGTTGCACTACCTCTTGCAGCCACAAAGGAATAATCTTCCCATGTTCAGTCTGAGGCCGACAAAGCCACCGAATTTATTGAGCAGATTCAACACATCCGTTAACAGGTCCATGATATTTTTCAGAAATCCAATGCTAAGTACAAGCAACACAATGATCAACACTGGGTACCACACTAGTTTTAGGTGGGAGACAAGGTATGGTTACATTTTCCGAAAGAGTGCCTCACAGGGCCCCATTCGAAGCTCTTCCCACTTCACTATGGACTTTAAAATATCACCAAGGATGTGGGTAGCAATGATTTTGAGCTCAAAACTCCACCCTTCCATGGCTTGCACCCAATGTTCAATGTGGACCTCCTTCGACCATATTTTCCACCTTTATTGGAAACCTTAGAGATTGTAGAGCAATTGACACAAACATATCTCAAACCTGACTGCATGGAACAAGAATCCACTGATAAAATAGTGGACACACAGGTCAAGGGAACTCTCCAACAAAGGATACAAATTTATTGGGTTGTCTAGGAAACATAACTCCTACACCAAGGCAACTGGCTCATCCGGGGCCAAATTCAACATAAGTTTCCTCACCTGATGGGGTAACTCAATGAAATGGATACTACTTCTTCCTAAGGGGGGAGGACTGATCCAGATGGATATTGGTGGCCACCCACCTATTCCAACTGGCTCCTCTTGACATTTTTTTAGTTCAACACATTCTTCTTTAATTATTTGTAATTGTGGGTTCTACACTTCAGGGGTTGTCTGAATCCATACACAGCTTCCATGTGGATATTGGTGGCCGCCCATCTAATCCAAATGGCTTATTTTGGAAGTTTTCATGTCAGTACATCTTTCTGTACTTCTAGGGCCGTTTTGGGGCCCTAAATAGTGTGTGTTTTGGCTTGCCATAGTCAAACTATAGACATAGTTAGAGTTTGATGACATAATTTACAGTTCTCGATTTGTTTTATCCAACGGGCTATCACATGCCTAAAATGAAGGTCGTATTCAAAATTTATGACCCCGGGAAGTTGAGGTGCCAACTTACCCATCAGGGCCCACATAAATTTTGGAGTTTCATCTCCTGGGGTTATGGTTTTGGATGTCTAGGGTTTTGGCATTCATAAGTAATGTTAAAAATGCCTCTGGAGACTCATTGCAATCATTCTTCTTAGACATATGCACATAACAATGACGTCTCTTCTCGGAGATAACTACCACCATTCAAGCAAGTTGTTTTCAGTTCTACAGTTTTATAGTTTCATCCTATTTCATTTATTCAATAGAAGTTATTGTTCACTGGATATCTGTTTTTTTTCTCAATATCTCTTTGTTTTTGTATTCCGTCTGTTAGTCATTTGGTTTTGTTCATAAATCCGGATCAGATTAGGACAATATCCTTTAAGAGGGAGTCGCAAACCTCCATGTTGGTGAGATATGTCTTGTATGTTCTAGGCTAGAAAAAGAACATGATATCAGTGTCTACCATTGAGGAAAGGGGTTATGAGGTGGTTTTTCATGATGGGCAGGTAGTCATGTATCCAAAGGGATCCATTATCACTTCAACCAAAGTGATTGGGATTATTCAGGAGAATTGATACACAATACCGACAACAATGACTTATGTGAGCTTTGGCATAGGAGGATGGCCCATTTGCAACATGGGGCTCTGAGAGTATTGAGAGAGATTGTTACCGTGGTGCCAAATTTAAATACAAAGCGTTAGGATGTGTACAAGGGGTGTGCAATATGAAAGTACACCAAGAATACTTTTCCAAGTAGTGACAACAGGGTAATGGTTATACTTGATTTGATACATTCTAATGTATGTGGTCCAATGTCTTTTGTCTCGTTGAGTGGATATGAGTACTATGTTACATTTATCGATGAATTCACCAGGAAGACTTGGATTTTCTTCATCAAGACCAAAGGATAAGTCTTGAAGTGGTTCCAAGAGTTCAAAGCTCTTGTGGAGAACCAAACATATAATAAAATTGAAGTGTTGAGGTTGGACAATGGGGTTGAATATAAATCTAATGGCTTCAATGATTTCTGTGTAAAAGAAGGAATTAAAATAGAGTTGACATTTCCTTACAACCCGTAGAAAAATGGGGTTGTAGAAAGGAATACCAAGGCCATAGTTGGGGCTATGAGATCCATGCTACATGATCAGGGGCTACCATTCTTTTGTTGGGATGAGGCATGAAAAACTGTAGTTTATCTGTAGAACAAGAGTCCACACAAAGTATTGGGGAACAAGACTCCCGAGGAGGATTTCTTTGGGAAGAAACCCAATTTTAGACACTTTAGGATCTTTGGGTGTCTAAATTATTCACATGTCCCTTCATAGAAGAGGAAAAAGCAAGAACCCACAAAAGAAAAGGGTATTTTTGTTAGGCATAATGAGACCTCAAAGGATTTTTGCATATACATTCCCTCCTTGAGGAAGACAGTTGCGAGGCATGATGTAAAATTTGAGGAGGATAGATCCTTTAGGAGATCATTAGGTTTTGAGTAGGTTGAGTAGTAGACTCCTTAGATTCAAGTGATTTCACCATAGGGTGCAAGATTACAGAGTTCACGACCACCCGTTTCAGGGTCACAGGTCCACAGGTGATAGGGTCATAAGATACAAGTCCCCAGGGTACATGTTTCAAGGTTATTGGTTCACAGATGACCACAAGTACACATTATTTAGGTGATAGGGATGAGGAGGAGGAGTCCCCTCCATATGAGATGACTTCAGGGAAGAGGAAGCCGAAATGGATTCAAGAGACCTTGAAGGAATCTCATGAATCTGTGGGGAATCCCAATAGGGTTGTCAGGGAGAGAGAGCTGCCAAAAAGGTTTTGTATATATTTAGTTATGGTGAGTAACATAAGTGAGTCCAATCCTTCCACTTTTGAGGAGGCTGCAGACTAGCAGGTCTGGAAGGATTCCATGGTGGAAGAGTACAATTCCATCATGAAGTGTGATGTGTGGGAGGTTGTTCAGAGACCTAAGGGGGAGTCAATGGTGACTTCTAGGTGGCTCTATATTATCAATCATGTTGTAGATGGTAGCGTTGAGAAGTACAAGGCTTGGTTTGTGGCTAGAGGGTTCTGAAAAGTAGAGGGAGTTTATTACGATGAGATCTTCATAGTAGTTTCTAGATATAGTTTGATCAGGGCAATGATATCCATTGTACTAGAGATGGGTTCGAAGATCCACTAGATGGATATGAAAACCACATTTTTTAATGGAATCATATAGGAGTAGGTGTACATTGAGCATCCATAGGGATTTGAGGTGCATGAGAGAGAGTCACATGTGTGCAAGTGGAAAAATGAGTGCAATATATCACTTCATCTGAGACTATGTCCAGAGAGGGGAAGTTGAGCTTTAGTACATATCCACATATGAGAAGGTAGTAGATATTCTCACGAAGACTTTAGGGAGAATTAAGTTTTTCTACTTCAAAGATAAGTTGGGAGTGGTGAGTAACACCTTCCTCCATAAGAGGGAGTGTTAAAATTTGTACCTAGGACAAGTGTTTCCCACATAGGCTTGGTGTCTAACATGTGGGGAAATGTACAAAAGTGGTACTTATAACATTAACTTTATGAGATATAAATTTAAAGTGACTTTTTGAGCATATTAAATGAAAAGGGTGACTTAAGTGACTTAAGTTGTGATAAAGTGAGTTTAAATCGCAATCGTAAATCTAGATGGCCTAGGATTTAAGTAGAAGAGGTGAGAGTTTGGATCTGCAAACTCCTCACAACTGAAGTAGAGCAAAGGCGACCCCAACCCACAAAACAAGGGATAGAGAAAAGATGGCCATTCTTAGGACAACTAGTCCAAGAAGCAACACAAGAAGGGTAATGAGAAGTGAAAGAAGGACACAATAAAGTGTTTCAAATACCATAAAATCCCTTGGCACAACACCAAAGAATGTTGCTCCAAGCAGTAATTAGTGGCCGAGCTGAAAGATTATGAGTTAAAGGCAGATTCTGTCTTTGAATCAAATCCAGAAGGAGGGAAGCAGATTATTGATGTCAAACCTAGCACCACTGTCGCTACCACCAAAGTCCATCCAAGCAAACTAGAAGAACCAGAGGAAGGGGAACGCCTCTTTTAGTCACAGATGTGGGTAAAGAGGCCCCCAATTCATTTCTTTAATATCTGTTGAGAAATGCAGTAAGGTTATTTCACAGACCAGGAAGTTCATCTTCTTTGTGATCCATGCTCATAATAAGTAGAAGGTCATCACTAGATCTGTGGCCTCTACACATAGCCTCTCTTTGCAGCAGAAGAAAGTGGACAGGATCATGGAAGAGTATAGAGACATCTTCTCCTCACCCGCTGGGGTACCGACGAACTACAAAGTCAAGCATCCAATTAATCTAACCCTCGGTGCACCTATGCCGAATGGACCAGTATATCATCACTCATTGATGGAAAATGATGAAATCAAGCGTCATATCCAAGAGATGATTGAAAATGGGCACATCATTTCCAACTCCTCCCCTTGTGGAAGCCCGTTTGTAATGATGCAGAAGAAAAACGAGACCTGGCCACTCTGCATTGATTACAAAGAATTAAAAAAAATCACAGTCAGGAACTGGTACCCATTTCCTCGAATTAATGAACTTCTTGACCAACTCAAGGGGTGAAAGTTCTTAAACAATATTGACCTAAAGTATGGCTACCACCAGGTTCCCATCGAACCGACTGATGAATGGAAGACAACTTTCAAATCTAAAGAAGGTCTCTTAGAATGCTTGGTCATGCCCTTTGGCTTAATAAATGCATCAACCACTTTCATGAGGTTGATGGATGATGTCTTGAGACCCTTCACTAACTCTTTTGCGGTGGTATATTTGGATGACATCCTCATCTTCAACATAACTTGGGAGGAGAACATGCAACATATTCAACATGTTTTGAGCACTCTACGGAAGCACAAGCTATATACCAACTTGGAAAAATGCTCATTTGGCATGAACATGGTCCAATAATTGGGCTAAATTTTTGATGAGCATGGGGTACATGTGGATCCATATAAGATCCATGTCATCCATGATTGGCCAGCCCTGACCACACTAACCAAGCTTCGAACCTTATTGGAACTTGCCAACTTCTACTGATGGTTCATGTTGGGATTCTCCCATATTGCATGGGCCCTTAGCCAAGTGACCAAGGGTGGTGGTAGGGAAAATTCACATGGGGGAAGGCACAACAACAAGCATTTGATGATATGAAGCATCATTTGTGCTAAGCTCTAGTACTCTCCTTAACCTTTCTGCAAAAACCATTTGAGATTGATATTGATGCATTCAAATATGTTGTTGGTGCATTTCTCACTCAACACAGTCATCCAATAACATACCATAGTGAGACACTCTCATATATCATCCGAAAATACCCCACCTATGATAAGGAAATGTATTCCATTGTGCAAGAATGTCGTCAATGGAAACATTACATTCTGAGAAAGGAGACAATCATCCACACTAATCACAAGCCTCTGTAGTTCATACATACACCAAGGTAGTTGCAGAACGACATCCATCAAAAGTGGTCCACATACTTGCAACAGTTCCATTTAAACATCAAGTATAATATAGGGATCACAAATCATGTCGTTGACTTCCTTAGTCGACCTCCTGTGGCTGCACTCACCACTGTACTCCATTCCTATGGGCATGAGGCATTTTAGTGGCCCCAAATTTATCAAAGAGATCCTGACTTTGACACCACCTACCATATCTTGGCTATAGGCATGAATGTCACTAATTTTCACATTCAGGATGGACTATTATGAAATCTGGGCTATCTCTGTGTTCCTGCAAGTGAGCATGCAAAGATGATTTTGGAGGCTCACTACAGTCAGATGGCAGGACATTTTTGCATGGAGAAAATTGTGTCCATTATACATAAACATTTTTATTGGCTGAAACTTCGATAAGACGTTAGCAAGTATATCATATATTGCACTGTTTGTGCCATTGCCAAGCCAGCCATCAATAAGTAAGGCTTACACACCCCTCTTCCTACTCCTGAGAGGCCTTGGGAATCCATCTTGATGGATTACATGTCTGTCCTTCCATCCACCAAGAAAGGAAATGATTGTGTATTTGTGGTGGTTGATCGGTTTCAAAGATGGCCATTCTCACATCCTGCAAGAAGAGCATCACAATATCATATACTGCTCAGCTCTTCTTCGAACAAGTGTGGGTCCTTTGGGATACCACAAACAATCATCTTTGATCAGGAAAATAGGTTCCTCAACACATTTTGGTCAAGTCTTTGGTCACTGTTGGATACCAAGCTCACAAAATCCACTTCCTTCCATTCTCAAACCTATGGCCAAACATAGGTCGTCAATTGGATGACTGTGTGCATCCTACACATGTATAACTATAAGCATCTGTGTGCATGGGATGAGAGTCTTCCCTATGTTCAATACAACTACAACATGACTCTCCATATCTCCACCAACCATAGCCCATTTCATGTGAGGCTAAGATTTCAAACCTTGGGTCCCATTGATGTTGCACTACCTCTTGCAACCACACAAAAATAATCTTCCCATGTTTTGTTTGAGGCCGACAAAGACACCAGATTCATTGAGAGGATTCAACATATCCATTAACAGGTCCATGATATTTTGCAGAAATCCAATGCTAAGTACAAGCATTGCCATGATCAACACCGGGCACTGCACCAGTTTCAAGTGGGAGACAAGGTTTGGTTACATTTGCAGAAAGAGTTTCTCATAGGGCCCCATCATAAGCTCTTCCCACTTCACTATGGGCCTTAAACTATCATCAATGATGTGGGTAGAAATGATTTTGAGCTCAACACTCCACCCTTCCTTGGCTTACACCCAATGTTCAATGTGGGCCTCCTTCGACCATATTTTCCACCATTATTGGAAACCTGAGAGCTCATAGAACAATTGACACAAACATAGCTCAACCTTGACTGCATAGAATAGGCATCCACTGATCAAATAGTGGAAAGACAGGTCAAGGTCACTCTCCAACAGAGGAGACATATTTATTGGGTTGTCAAGGCAGGGAAATTGTTACACGAAGACAAGTGGCCCACCCAAGGCCAAATTCAACATGAGTTTCCTCACCTAATGGGGGAACTCATTTAAATGGAGACCATTACTTCCTAAGGGGGGAGGACTGATCCAGGTGGATATTTGTGGCCACCCACCTATTCTAATTGGCTCCTCTTGACAATTTTTTAGTTCAACATGTTCTTCTATAATTCTTTGTAATTGTGGGTTCTACACTTCTGGGCTTGTCTGAAGCCCTACACAACTTCCAGGTGAATATTGGAGGCCTCCCATCTAATCCAAATGTCTTATTTTGGAAGTTTTCATGTCAGTACATATTTTTGTACTTCCACGACCATTTTGGGCCCCTAAATAATGTTTTTTTTGGCTTTCCACAGTCAAACTATAGATGAAGTCAGAGTTTGAAGGTATAATGTGTAGTTCTCAAAAATACCTTCCAACGGGCTATCACGCTCCTAAAACAGAGGTCGTATGCAAAAGTTACGACCCAGGGAAGTTGAGGTACCAACTTACTCATCGGGGCCCACATAACTTTTGGCGTTTCATCTACTAGGGTTAGGTTTTTGGATGTCTAGGGTTTTGGAATTCATAAGTAATTTAAAAAATGCCTCTAGAGTCTCATTGCAATCATTCTTATTAGACTAATGTGCGTAGCGGCCACATATCTTCTCAGATATAGCTACCACCATTCGAGCAAGTTGTTTTCAGCTCTGCAGTTTTACAGTTTCAACTTATTTCATTTATTTAATAGAATTTATTGTTCACTCGATATATGTTGTTGTTATCCATATCTCTGTGTTTTTGTATTCAGTTTGTTATTCATTTGGTTCCACTCATAAATCTGGATCAGATTAGGACAATATCCTTTAATAAGGAGTCACTGCCTCCCATGTTAGTGAGAGATGTCTTGTATGTTCTAGGCTTGAAAAAGGACATGATATCAATGTCTACCATTGAGGACAAGGGTTGTGAGATGATGTTCCGTGATGGGTCGATACTCATGTATCCAAAGGGATCCATTATCACTCCAACAAAATTTGTTGGGATTATACATGAGAAGCTATATAATATTACATTTCAGCCAGTTAGAGCATTGATACACAATACCGACAATAGTGACTTATGTGAGCTATGGCATAGAGGATGGCCCATTTGCACCATGGGGATTTGATAGTATTGAGAGAGATTGTTACCGGGGTATGAGATTTCAATACAAAGCTCCAAGATGTGTACAAGGGGTGTGATAAGGAAGTACACCAAGACTACTTTTCCAAGCAGTGACAACAGGGTAGCGGGTATACTTGAATTGATACATTCTAATGTATGTGGTTCAAATTGTTTTGTCTCGTTGAGTGGATATGAGAACTATTTTACATTTATCGATGAATTATTCAGGAATAACTATATTTTCTTCATGAATACCAAAGGACAGGTCTTCAAGTGGTTCCAAGAGTTCAAAGATCTTGTGGAGAATCAAACATGTAATAAAATCAAGGTGTTGAGGTTGGACAATGGGGTTGAGTATACCTCCAATGACTTCAATGATTTCTGTGCAAAAGAAGGAATTAAAATATAGGTGACATTTCCTTACAACTTGTAGCAGAATTGGGTTCTATAAAGGAAGAACAAGGCCATAGATGGGGCTTCGAGAGACATGCTACATGATCAGGCGATACCATTATTTCATTGGGCCGGGGCATGCAAAACTACAGTTTGTCTGTACAACAAGAGTCCACACAAAGTATTGGGGAACAAGACTCTCGAGGAGGATTTATTTGGGAAGAAGCTCCATATTAGACACTTTAGGATCTTTGGGTGTCTAACTTATTCACATGTCCCTTCAGAGAAGAGGACAAAGAAATAACCCACGACAAAAAAGGGTATTTTTGTGGTATAATGAGACCTCAAAGGATTTTCACATAAACATTCCCTCCTTGAGGAAGACAGTTGTGAGGCAGGATGTGAAATTTGAGGAGGACATATACTTTAGGAGGTCAAGAGGTTTTGAGTAGGTTGAGCAACAAACTCATTAGATTCAAGTGATTTCACCACATTGTGCAGGATCACAGAGTTCACAATAAATAGTTTCAAGGTCACATGTTCACAGGTGTCAGGGTCACAAGATACAAGTCCCCAGGGTACAGGTTCCAAGGTTATTGGTTCACAAATGACCACAAGTACATATTATTTAGGTAGATAGTCTTTAGGTGTAGAGACGAGGAAGAGGAGTCCCCTCCATATGAGATGACTTCAGGGAAGAGGAAGCCAAAATGGGTTCAAGAGACCTTGAAGGAAGCTCAAGAATCTGTGGGGAATCCCAAGAGGGTTGTCAGGAAGAGAGAGGTGCTAGAAAGGTTTTCTATCTATTTAGTTATGGGTGGTAGCATTAGTGAGTCCAAGCCTTCCACTTTTGAGGAGGAAATAGACCAATAGGTCTGGAAGGCTCATTTTGTGGCTATAGGGTTCTCACAGGTAGAGGGACTTTATTACGATGAGACCTTCACACCAGTTTCTAGATATACTTTGATAAGGGCAATGATCTCCATTGTAGCAGAGATGGGTTGGAAGATCCACCAGATGGATATGAAAACCACAATTTTTAATGGAATCATATAGGAGGAGGTTTACATTGAGCATCCATAGGGATTTGAGGTGCATGAGAGAGAGTCACATGTGTGCAATTTGAAAAATGTGTTGTATGGACTCAAGTTGGCTCCTAGATCTTGGTACTTTAGGATTGATACTTGCAACAAATGGGTTTCGAGAAGACTGAAGTGGATCCTAATATTTACTACATTGTGGTTGGAAAGGATCCTTTTATTCTTGTTTTATATGTTGATGATTTTTTAATTACAAGGGAAAATAGATTGATAGTTGGTTGCAAGAAAATTCTTTCTTCAGATTTTGAGATGAAAGATATTGGGATGCTCCATTATTTATTGGGGTTGGAGGTTTGGCAGGAACCATGAAACATTTTTTGGGGGAAGGGAAAGTATGCAGTTGACATTCTGAAGACATTTTAGATGAAGGATTATAGGCCTATGCCAATACCCATGATTACCAATTGGAAGAAGATTAACGCTTCTAACTTTGAGCCGGTTGATCCCACTATATATCATTAGTTGATATGCTTGTTGATGTATTTGGTCAACACTAGGCCAACTATTTGTTTTGTTGTCAACACTCTTTGTCATTTTATGGTGAATCCCAAGAGAGTGCATTGGGTGGTAGAAAAACATGTGCTCAAGTATCTACAAAGCACAATGGATTAGGGTTTGTACTATGTGAGAGGGGATGGAGTCGATTTCACAAGATACACAGACTTAGATTGGGTAGGATGTGTTGTTGAGTTGAAAATACTTCAGGGTGTTATTTTAGACTAGGTTCAACAGTTGTTTCATGGTTCAGTTGGAAACGAAATCTAGTGGCACTGAGTTGTATTGAGGTAGAGTACATGGAAACTAATCAAGCAAGTTCTGAGGCCATATGGTTTCACAAGTTATTGGTTTGATTATTTGGTCAAGAGTTGAGGACTATGGTGATTTACTGTGAAAATCATAGTTTCATAAAACTCTAAGAGAATTTGTTTTCTTATGACAGGTCAAAACATATTGAGATACAATATCACTTCATTTGCGACTACATCCAGAGAGGGGAAGTTGTGCTTTAGTACATATCCACAAATGAGAAGGTAGCAAATATTCTCACAAATACTTTAGGGAGAGATAAGTTTGTCTAGTTCAAAGATAAGTTGGGAGTGGTGAGTAGCACCTTCCTCTGTAAGAGGGAGTGTTAAAATTTGTACCTAGGACAAGTATTTCCCACATAAGCTTGGTGTATAGCATGTGGGGAAATGTTCAAAAGTGGTCCTTAGAACATTAAATTTATGAGATATAAAGTTAAGGTGAATGTTTGAGCATATTAAATGAAAAGGGTGACTTAAGTGACTTAAGTTGTGATAAAGTGACTTTAAATAGAAATCGAAAATCCAAATGGCCTATGATTTAAGAAGAAGAGGGGAAATTTTGGATCTGCAAACTCCTCATAGCCAAAGTAGGGCAAAGGCGACCCCAACCCAAAAAACAAGGGATAGAGAGAATATGGCCATTCTTAGGACAACCAGTCCAATTCGCAACACACGAAGGGTAATGATAAGTCAAAGGACACGGGAAGGTGGTGTGAATACCATAAAATCCCTTGGCACAACACCAAATAATGTCGCTCCAAGCAGTCATTAGTGTCCGAGCTGAAAGATTTTGAGTCAGAGGCAGATTCAGACTCTGAATCAAATCCAGAAGGAGGGAAGAAGATTATCAATGCCAAACATAGCGCCACTATCACTACCACCAAAGTCCAACCAAGTGAACGAGAAGAACCAGAGGAAGGGGAACACCTCTTTCAATCACATATGTGGGTAAAGGGAGCCTTGCTTCATTTAATTTTCAATAGCAACGGTCAGAAGAACCTGATCTCAATAGAGGTCATCAAGTGGCTGGATCTACCGAGGACATTGCACCTGTAGCCCTACACCATTGTCTGGATTTTCCAAGGAAGACATCTTTGCGTTAGACAATAGTGTCATCTTCCCTACAACATCAATCCCTTCAAAGACGAGGTATTGTGTGATATTTCTCCCCTTGAATTTTGTGATGTTCTTTTAGGAAAACCATATTTGTGGAAGTGACATGCCGTGTATGAGTCTAGACCCCGCAATTTTGTTATTACTTTGGGTAGACAATTGTACAGGATACTAAAGGTAGCGTTTCCTATCACTATTTCTTTAATCTCTACTAAGCAATGTAGTAAGGTTATTTCATAGACCAAGAAGTTCATCTTCTTTATGGTCTATTCTCACAATAAGAAGAAGGTCATTTCCACATCCATGGCCTATACAGAGAGCCTCTCTTTGCAGCATAAGCAAGTGTACGAGATCGTGGCAGAGTACATAGACATATTCTCCTCACTCGTCGGGGTACTGACAGACTTCCAAGTCAAGCATACAATTGATCTAACCCTCAGTGCACCTATGCCAAATGGACTAGTCTATAGTCACTCATTGATAAAAAATAATGAAATCAAGTGTAAGATATAAGAGTTGCTTCAAAATGGGCACATCAGTGCCAACTCCTCCCCTTGTAGAAGCATGATTGTATTGGTGCAGAAGAAATACGGAACCTGGCGAATTTGCATTGATTACAGAGAATTAAACAAAATCACAGTCAGGAACTGGTACCCATTTCCTTGAATTGATAAACTTCTTGATCAACTCAAGGGGGAAAAGTTCTTCTGCAAAATTGACCTAAAGTTTGGCTACCAGCAGGTTACATCGAACCGACTGATGTATGGAAGACAAATTTCAACCTTATAATGGTTGGTCATGCCCTTTGGCTTAACAAATGCATCAACCACTTTCATGAGGTTGATGGATGATGTCTTGAGACCCTTCACCAAATATTTTTTGGTGGTATATCTAGATGAAATCCTCATATTTAGTAGAACTTGGTAGGAACACATGCAACATATTCAACATATTTTTAGCACTCTACAACAACACAAGCTATATGCCAACATGGAAAAATGCTCCTTTGACATGAACATGGTCCAATACTTGGGCTACATTGTTGATGATCATGAGGTACATGTGGATCTAGCTAAGATCCAAGTCATCCATGATTGGCTAGCCCCGATCACACTAACTGGGCTTCGAAGCTTCTTGGGACTTTCCAAATTCTACCGATGGTTCATGTTGGGATTCTCCCATATTGTATGGGTCCTTATCCAAGTGACCAAGGGAAGTGGCAAAGAAAATTCTGCATGGGAGAAGGAACAACAACATGAATTTGATGATTTGAAGCATCGCTTGTGATAAGATCCAGTACTCTCCTTACCCGATATGCAATAATCATTCTATATTGAGATTGATGCATCTGACTATTCTATAGGTGCATTTCTCACTCAACATGATAATCCGGTAGCATACCATAGTGAGACACTCTTAGATACCGTCCGAAAATACCCCACCTATGAAAAGGAAATGTATTCCATTGTGAAAGCTTGTCTTCAATGGAAACATTACATTCTAGGAAATGATACAATCATCCACATTGATCACAGGCCTCTACAATTCATACAGATACAAGGGAAGTTGTAGAACAACTGCCATCAAAATAAGTCCACATACCTGCAACAGTTCCATCTCAACATCAAGTATAATATAAGGAGCACAAATTGTGTTGTTTACTACCTTAGTCGACCTCCCGTGGCTACACTCACCACCATGCTCCATTCCTATGGGCATGAGGCATTTGAGTGGCCCCAACTTTATCAATGAGATCTTGAGTTCGACACTACCTATCAGCTCTTGGGTAGAGTCATGAATTTCACAAATTTTCACATTCAGGATGGAATATTATTCCATCTGGGCCATCTCTATGTTCCTGCAAGTGAGAGTGCAAAGATGATTTGGGAGGCTCATTATAGTTGGATGGAAGGACATTTTGGCATGGAGAAAACTATGGTCATTCAATAGAAAGATTTTTATTGGCCAAAACTTTGACAAGACGTCAACAAGTATAGCATATATTTCACTGCCTATGTCATTGCTAAGCCAACCATCAATAAGAAAGGATTATACACCCCTCTTACTACTCTCGAGAGGCCTTGGGAATCCATCTCGATGGATGACATGTCTGGTATTTCATCCATCGAGCAAGGAAATGATTGCGTATTTGTGGTGGTTGATTGGTTTTTGAAGATGGCCATTCTCACAGCCTGTAAGAAGAGCATCGCATCAGGAGATACTCCCAAGATATTCTTTGAACGAGTGTGGGTCCATTTTGGCATACCACAGACTATCATCTCCAATCGGGAAAATAGGTTCTTTAGAATATTTTGGTTGAGTCTCTGGTCATTGTTGGGCACCAAGCTCACTAAATCCACTGTCTTCCATCCTCAAACTGATGGGCAAACAAAGGTCGACAATTAGATCATTTTGAACATCCTACACATGTATAACTCTAAGCATCCATGTACATGGGATGAGAGTCTTCCCTATGTTCAACACAACTACAACAAGGCTCTCCATAGCTCCACCAACCATATCCCATTTCAGGTGGGGATGGGATTCCAACCCTTGGGTCCCATTGATGTTGCACTACCTCTTGCAACCACACAAGAATAATATTCCCATGTTTAGTCTAAGGCCGAAAAAGACACCATATTCATTGAGCAGATTCAACACATCCGTTAACAGGTCCATGATATTTTGCAGAAAGCTAATGCTAAGTACAAGAAACACCATGATCAACACTGGATACCACACCAGTTTTAGGTGGGAGACAAGTCTGGTTACATTTGCAGAAAGAATGCCTCACATGGCCCCATCAAAATCTCTTCCCACTTCGCTATGGGCCTTAAAATATCACCAAGTATGTGGGTAGAAATGATTTTAATCTCAACACTCCACCCTTCCTTAGCTTGCACCTAGTGTTCAATGTGGACCTCTTTTGACCATATTTTCCACCATTATTGGACACCTCAGAGCTCACAGAAAAGTTGATACCAATAGAGCTCAAACCTGACTGCATGGAATAGGAATCCACTAATCAGATAGTGGAAACACAGGTCAAAGGAACTCTCTAGCAGAGGATACATATTTATCAGGTTGTCAAGGTAGGCATGTCCAACACAAAGGCAAGTTGCCAACCTGCGGCCAAGTTCAACAAAAAATTCTTCAATGGATGGGGGAACTCAATGAAATGGATACCATTTCTACCTAAGGGGCGAGGATTGATCTAGGTGGATATTTGTGGCCACCCACCTATTCCAACTGGCTCCTCTTAACAGTTTTTTAGTTCAGCATGTTTTTGTGTAATTCTTTGTAATTGTGGATTCTACAATTTTGGGGTTGTCTGAAGCCCTAAACAGCTTCTAGGTGGAGATTGGTGGTTGTCCATCTAATCCAAATGGTGTATTTTGGAAGGTTTCATGTCAGTACATCTTTATGTACTTCAAGGGCCGTTTTGGGGCCCTAAAAAGTGTTTTTATGGCTTGCCACACTCAAGCTATAGAAAAGGTCATATTTTGATGACATAATGTGTAGTTCTCAAAAAGAAATTTTCAACGGGCTATCACATGCATAAAATGAAGGTCATATGCAAAATTTACGACCCCGTGAAGTTGAGGTACCAACTTACCCATTGGGGCCCACATAAATTTTGGTGTTTCATCTCCGAGGGTTAGGTTTTTAGATGTATAGGGTTTTGGAATTCATAAGTAATGTTAAAAAGGCCTCAGACAGATGTGTGTAACAACCACATCTCTTCTCAGATATAGCTACCATCATTCGAGCAATTTTTTTTTTAGTTTTTTGGTTTTACATTTTCAGCCTATTTCATTTATTCAATAGAAGTTAGTTTTCATTGGATATCTGTTGTTGTTCTCCATATACCCTTGTTTTTGTATTCATTTTGTTATCCATTTCGTTCCACTCATAAATACAGATCAGATTAGGACAACATCCTTTAAGAGGGAGTCACATCCTCCCATGTTAGTGAGAGATGTATTGTATGTACCAGGCTTGAAAAAGAACATGATATCAATGCCTACCATTGACGACAAGGGTTATGAGGTGGTGTGTCATGATGGGAAGGTACTCATGTATCCAAAGGTATCCATTATCACTTCAGCCAAAGTGATTGGGATTAGACATGAGAAGCTATATAGGCTTATGCTTCATCCATTTAGAGCATTGATACACAACATTGACAACAATGACTTATGTGAGCTATGGAATAGGAGGATGGCCCATTTTCACCATGGGGCTCTAAGAGTATTGAGAGAGATTGTTACTGGGGTACGATATTTCAATACAAAGTGTCAGGATGTGTACAAGGGGTGTGCATTAGGGAAGTACACCAAGACTACTTTTCCAATCAGTGACAACAGGGTAGCAGGTATACTTGATTTGATACATTCTAATGTGTGTGGTCCGATGTATTTTGTCTTGTTGAGTGGATATGAGTACTATGTTACATTTATTGATGACTTCTCCAGGAAGACCTAGATTTTATTCATGAAGACCAAAGGATAGGTCTTCAAGTGGTTCCAAGAGTTCAAATCTCTTGTGGAGAACCAAAAATGTAATAAAATCAAGGTGTTGAGATTAGATAATGGGGTTGAGTATACCTCCAATGAATTCAATGATTTCTGTGCAAAATAAGGAATTAAAATAGAGTTGACATTTCCTTTCAATTCACAGCAGAATGAGGTTGTAGAAAGGAATACCAAGGCCATAGTTGGGGTTGTGAGAACCATGCTACATGATCATGGGCTACCATTATTTCATTGGGTTGAGGCATGCAAAACTATAGTTTATCTGTAGAACAAGAGTCCACACAAAGTATTGGGGAACAAGACTCACGAGGAGGATTTCTTTGGGAAGAATCCCGAGGTTAGACACTTTAGGATATTTGGGTGTCTAACTTATTCACATGTCCCTTCATATAAGAGGAAAAATCAAGAACCCACGATAGAAAATGGTATTTTTGTTAGGTGTTGGATGCAGGCCTAGCCAGGAAGAAAGGCTATTTTTGGAGGAAAAGCATGCAAAAGACAGCTGGAAGGAAAAGTAGCACGTGTAAAAGAAGCAGGTGAAGAGCGCATGGAAGGAAGACCTAATGATGCCAGGGTTAGTGTTTTTGTAACGCATCGTAATGGTTGGTGAGCCGAGGATATAAATAAGTAGTACTAGGCAAATAGTAGGGACAACACTGGGGAGAGACAGAAAGAGAGAGACTTGTAGAACTGTATGAGTCATTAATCTAGTGAGCTAGAGAAGGAGTAATCAACTTGACCATGAGGGTTAGATCACAGGCTGAGGATCCTAGTGCGATCTAGTCATCCTCACAGGGATCGAGGAGCCTATGGGAGGGAGGAAGAGCTAAGATTGTAATCACACGTGACGTGATATATTTATAAACTATAATAAAATCTAGAGAGAATTTTTTTTTTGGATGTATCCTGGGAGTGGGTGAACCACGGTAAGATTTTGTTATGGGAATGAATGAATGCATATTTATGTCTGATTAATTGATGACTGATTAGATGAATGAAGCCACTAACTAGATTTGGTATTCCACAAGCATACATATAATGAATGTTATAACTAGATGATCGAATTGAATGAATAAATTTTATAGAGCACAACCTCAGATCTCGCTCAGTCTTAGGTTGCAAACACCTGAGTATTGCATCCACCCATAGAACTATCTCGAGTGAGACTATACAATAAACTATGTGTGTTGCACCGCCTTCTAGTTTACCAGAGGGGCTGATAGTTTTAAAGGGATTTTGTTGGGAAGATTTTGAAATTTGAACCAGGGTCACTCTAGGATTGTAAAGAGGAATTAGAATAAAGAACCCCATGTATGCCAGACTCAAATACAGGCTTAGAAAACTGGCAAAAAAGGTTACATGAAGTCTCCACAAGAATATGCGCAAGAATAGACCACACAGTAAGATGGGTAGGTACAGAGATAAGGGACCCTCCCAGCTTCCATGGGGTGAATGACCTATAAGCATTCTTAACATAGTACGAAGATGAAGTGTTAGAAAATAATAGGCTCTTATCTCTCGATATAACAGTCAAGGAAACACTTGCAAGATGGTGGGGTGTGCACAAAGAAATAGTGAAAGACTGGTACCAATGTAAGTGATTACTGCACATTAGATATGGCGTAGAACAAGGAAGAAACCAACTAGAGAAATATAAAGGACATGGAGTAACGAAAGAACACTTGGAGAAGTGAAAAACTCTATGGAGGATGACACCACTGAAGGAATGGCCTCATCATTTTATTCACACATTAGAGGGCATCCCAACAAACTGGTATACAGACCAGGAACTCCGTAAAGCAACTACGAGCTAGAGTTTTACAATAGAATTTTACAATCACTTTCTCATTTGAGCATGAGAACCCCAACATAGACGCACCACTTAAACAAATCAAAGGGGTGATATTCATTAAGGAACCAAAAGTTGAACTCATCACAGAAGAACAACATCAAAACAGACAGACAGTAAAAGAACTATTGTCATATTACCACGTGCAAGGAGAAGCACTAGATGAAGATGACCCACATGATATTTAGATTGAGGAAGGTGAAGGAAAACGAGAAGTTGTAGGTCCACCTATGGAATCAGAAGTAATTGTTGCACCGGTCAAGGTGAATAAAGTCAACATTGGGACAATTGAGAACCCCAAAATGGCCAACATTAGAGACTACTAGGATGAGCAAATAGTGGAAATCATAATAGAGTTACTATGCGAGTACAACGACCTATTCCCAACAATGTTCATAGAAATGAAAGGCATAGAAGGAGAGCTAGGAGAAATGAAGATACCACTCAAATCTGAGACAAGACTGATCAGACATCAACCATATAGACTAAATCTGATCTATAAGAAAAAATTCAAAGTTGAGATCGTTAGGATGTTGGAGGCTAGAATCATAGATCTTGTAGAGGAATCATAATGGATAAGCCTGATGGTATTTCAGGAGAAGAAACAAGGGGGAATAAGAATATGTGTCTACTTGAGGAAGTTGAATGATGCATGTCAACATGACCTATTCCCTACTCCTTCCAAACATGAGGTGTTGGAGAATGTAGGAGGACAGGAATCTTATTCATTCACTGACAAATTCTCAGGTTACCATCAGATAAAGATAGCCCCAAAAGACATATACAAAACCACTCTTTCCAAAAAATGGGGATCCTCCCAGTATACAATCATGTTGTTTGGATTGAATAATGCACCAACAATAATTTCCAAAGTAGTTATAGAGACATTCAAGGAATTCATCCACCAGTTTCTAGAGGTATATCTGGATGATTGGACAGTCTATAGTCTGTTGAAATACCATGTAGGAGTGTTGATGCTGATGTTAGAAAGATGCAGGTGTTACACATCAAAATTACTCACTTTGATAGTGTCACAAGTGTCGTCATTACAAAGGTTGCAAGTGTCGCATTTTTCTCACAAGGTCGCAAGTGTTGTATGTTGCTCACAAGTGTCATAAAAACATCAAGCAAAGCATACTGCCAT
>SNQJ01S0044433.1:93306-118732 GCA_010110895.2 Picea sitchensis | reverse complement strand
TCAAAAGAGTTGATCAGAAAAAGTGATTCATCGGGAATGGTCTCTTATGTCAAACTCTTTGTTGTAGGAGAAGGAAGCTCACAAATGAACTCCGTAAAAACTAAGGATTTCTTAGATTTGGATCTTTCGAATTCTAAATCAAATCCCTATAGAATGAAAATCCATTTGGAATATTTACCCCAAGCACCTGATGGGTCAAGATATGTTGCATGGGGTTACAATCAGAAAGAACAGTAGTTTTGTGAAGGAGAATATAATGACGAAAACGTTGGACTGCTTGAACAACAACCAAAGCCAATTTTTCCACATGTGAGTATTTGACCTCAGTTAGAGCAAGGGTTTTACTCATATAGTAAATCACATGTTCATCGTGCGAATCATCCTCTTAAACTAGTACCATAGCAATGGTATTGTCAGAAGCAATAAGGTACATAAAGAAGTCACAACTATAATCAGGGAGGTGTAATAAAGATGTATGGGTTAACACATGTTTTAAAGCCTCAGAGGCTTTTTGAGCAACGTCGTCCCATATAAAAGGAAACCCTTTCTTAAGTAGACGAATGAAACCTTAGTTATTTCCGCATAATGAGGAATGAATCGAAGCACAAAGTTTTCCTTCCCTTGCAAACTTTGGAGTTAGCGTAATGTTGAAGGAGGAGGCAAATCAAAAATAGCCTCAATCTTCAAAGGATCAACACGGATCCCCTGCTTGGAAACAATAAAACTAAGGAGATGTCATGATTCCACACAAAAAACACATTTATGTATATTTAAGCGAATATTGTAGAACCGACATCCGAAGAAAATCGCACGAAGATGGGCTAAATGATTTTGACGTTGCATAGAATGTGCAGGTAAATCGTTAAGATATGGTTGAACAATATGCTTAATATCATGAAAAGTGTAAGACATAGATTTTTGAAAAGTAGCTCGACATTTTTAAGTCCAAAAGGGAGTTTCTTATAAGCAAAGGTACCCCAAGGATAGATGAAAGCAATTTTATGTTGATCCGAAGGAAGTATGTTTATCTTATTATAACTCGAGAAACCATCCATAAAGGATAAAATTTCACTGTCGGCACAATCATCAACAATCTGGTCAATGAAAGGAGTCGGGAAATTATCTTTAGGGTAAGCCCTATTTATATAATGGTAATCAACACATACATGAATCATACATTGCTTCTTGTTGACCGGGATAATATTTCAAACCTAATTGGTAAGAGGTACTGAATAGATAAAACCTACTTTAAGAAGTTTTTCAACTTCCATTTTGATAGCAACGACTTTTCTAGGGTGAACTGGACGAAGCTTTTGTTGGATAGGCTTGGCTCCAGGATATGTATTAATCTCATGAATTACAATATTCGAGTTGATCCCAAGCATTTCTTTGTAGAACCAAGCAAACACGTCATGGAATTCTTTGAAAAGTGCTCTATAAACATTAATTTATTCAGGGGAACAAGAAGCATTGATATGAATGTTTTCCATGATTCCAGGTTTGATTGAAATATCAATAGGAATAGTATCAGAAATGACTCCCAAATTCCCCTTAGATAAAATATCGTAAGGGAGGATAGGAATGGAAGGATCGGGAGATACCATAGAATGAGTCTCAAATTCAAGTCTAAGAAAAAAGGAGGAACGATGATGTCCATCATCCCATGGAGTCTCCTCTAATGACATAAGTAACCTCCATGGTACCTTCATCACTGGGAAAAATATCATTGAACGGGTCAGGGGAAGTGAGGGAGGTAACCCATATAGCATGAGAATACTCACATAAGATTGGACTCATTTGATCAGATGCATCAAAGGGATATGCAGAGACAAATTGGTTGACTTCATAAGCCAATTCCATTGGGCTAAGTGGCATTCGGTCACCGTAATTACCGTATTCGTTTGGAGTAGGAATTACCCATGGATCATATGAACCAAGGGATTTACCAATATTTGTTGAAATCATATTGATTTGGGCGACAAAAGGAGAAATATTGGGTGGTGGGAGTGAAAATTTTCTTAATAACGCTAAATCTTTTAAAAGATCCACACCAACATTCTCATAGGAGGACGATGGGATGTTTTCTACCAAAGGTACAATACCAACCCGTGAATCAGAATTAAAATAGGCAAGTTGGTCAACTATAACTATTTTTCCTTGATGGGGAAAACGTAGTACACAAAACAAGGTAGAAACTAAGACAGACATGGCGTAGACCCAACTGTGTCCCTAGAGAAGATTGTAGTCTAGAGAAGCATCAACTATTTCAACTTCAACAATGATTATCTTACCTTCCAATACGATTGGTAATGCATTAATAAATCCATATGGATTAAATCCTCTACCGTCAAAAGCCTTTAATGTATTAGATGATTGATTGATGGACGAAGAGCCTCCAACAGTTAAGAGACATCACACAAGTTGAGGATCCTTCATCAATAACAGTGCGAAAAATTGTCTTATCTCATACGAGAACTTGTATTTGAAATGCAAGTTGATGAAGAAGTCTTGGAATATGAGTTTCCAAGTCAAAGGCTATTGTATTCGAATCATTAGGGTCAAATCCACCTATAGTTGACAATAGTGCTTTTCGTTGCATGGGGCAACTTTGAAGAACTTCGAGAGCCGACATCACAAAGGGTGCTTGAACTAAATCTTCCACAATATTGTAGTTTTGAGTGGCTCGTGCATGCGGATTAAAAAATGACTTTCGAATAACACCTTTGGGGGGTGGTAGAATCGTTGTGTCAGTTCTGGGTTTATAAATTTGCAAAGGACCAGAAGGCGGTGGAGCAGATAGGGAAGGTTGATCATTAACCTTCTCGGTTGTAGGCGAATAGTCTTTGGTTCGTGTAGTAAGTGTGACTTCTTTATCTTTATCTATAGTACACATAAGTACATAAGAGTTATTTGATGCAGAGGGTTGATCTCGAGTGACCATTTGAGTTTTTTGAGAGGGAAAAGGATTAGTTAATACCGCAGGTGCTATAGAAGTTCCTTTAAGAAAACGATTAACGTCTGCTCGATGTGGACAATCCTTGGTATAATGGTCCTCGTCGCAAATTAAGCAAGGATACTTAGGTTTCCGTTTTTGTGCCTCGTCAACAGGTGGTGTTTTCGGTTTCTCCTTCTGTTGGTCATTTTTTTTAGCTTTACCTTTTCCCTTTTTCTTACTTTCGGTTGATAGATCCTTACTAGATGTCGTGGTTTGAATTGCGTTAATCTCATAAGTTTTTTGTAGAGAAATAGGAGAACTAGTAGTGGTAGTAACTTGAGTGGTACTAGGGGTAACTTTAGATTGATTTGAAGGTTTACCCTTAATTTCTTGAGTGACGGAACCAACCACACTATCAACAATGTGTTATGCAGTAGTAGAGACATAAGTTGGGTTTGTTGAAGGTCTAGGAGCGTTGGAAATTAAATCATACAAAGTGTTGGATTGTGAATAAATGAGATCTAAATACTAAGCACAAGCAATAACATGTTCTTCGGTTACAGCGCCCCCCATCGCAACATCATGAGTGATAGGAGGTAGCAAAGATTTGGTAAACCAATCAACTAATAATTGATCTGGGATTCCAACTTTAATCAAACAACGTTGACATTGTCATTCATGTATGTGATCTGAAATGTGGGTAGATGTTGATTGTCGTAAAGATGTCAAAAGTTCAGTGCCAGTTTCATAACGAATTGACAACTAGAAATGGGTTAAAAAAGTCATAGCCAAAGAGTGAAAAGTATAGAAAGTTTTTCGTTTTAATTCTATGTACCATTTAGCGACACTACTAGTGAGCGTGCGCTGAAAAAGACATAAACAAATAGAATCATCATTTAAAGAGTTGGAAGAACTCCAAAAATGATAAGTCATGACGTGATTTGATGGATCTTCTACAGGTTTTTCATCGAACTTAGAGATATCACTGGGTAACTTAGCAGGTATATGAGGCCAAATAGGAAAATGGTAGATTGGATTGTTGGTAAGTCGAGATATGTCAGGTAAGTCCAAAGTTGCCAAAAATGGTAATTGGAAATTAAGGGCAGGTTGTTGGTAACCATGGTTATGATAAGCAACATAAGGATTGACCCCTTGATATGGTTGATACCCCTGTTGAGGATTCATGGATGTTATTGGTATTTGACCAAAATAAGGTTGAAAATGTGGATGTCCCAAAGGAACTTGAGTACCGACAGCATAAGGATTATATCCTTGGAAAGGTTGGCTAGTAGGTACTTGAGTACCACTAGCTCCACTAGTTTGAGGAATGTTCTATTGACTTGCCATTCCAAGGAAAGGCATGCCCCTAGACATTTGACCACCTGAGGGTGGCATGAATCCGATTGGGGATGATCCGTCAGGAGGAGGTTGTTGACCAATAGTAGGTATCGATTGTCCAATAAAAGAAACTTCAAATGGAGGTTGTTGACCAGATCCAGGAATAGGTTGTTGTCAAATCCAAGGAGAGAAGGTTATTGGCTAAATCCAGGAAGAGATTGTTGGCCAAAACCAGCAGGCAGTTGGCCAAATCCAGGAGATTGGTGACCAAAACCAGGAGGTTGTTGTCCAAATCCAGGAGGAGATTGTTGACCAAAACCAAGAGGTTGTTGGTTAAATCTAGGAGGAGATTGTTGATTAAAACTAGGAGGTTGTTGTCCAAAACCTAGAAGTTGTTGGCTAGTTCCAGGAGATAATGATGATCCTGGAAAGGATTTCCCCCAAGTAGGCGAAAACGACCCGAGAAAAGGTTGTCCCACAGGAAGCAATGACAATCCTGGAAGAGGTTGCCCCCCAAGAGATGATGATGATCATAGAAGAGGTTGCCTCCTAGTAGACGATGATGATCATGGAAGAGGTTGCCCCCCAGTAGACGATGACGATCCTAGAAAAGGTTGCCCCCCAGGAAACGATGACGATCCTGGAAGGGGTTTCCCCCCAGGAGACGATGACGATCTTGGAAGAGGTTTCCTCCCAAACACCATGGACCCTATGGAAATTTAACCCTATAGGTATGGATTGACCTATATAAGACTGAACAATAGTCCCACTAGTTAAGGGAAGTTGTTGACTAGAAACTGGTTTAGTAGAAGATACTGGAGCAATATTAGTTTGTGGGATTTGTCTTATATTCGAAAGAGTTGTATTGGACACATCATGCATACCAGGCATATGGGTAGTCCAAGGAGGATAATGAAATAGTGAAGGACTCGTCGAAGCACCAAAAAAGACCACTGGGATATTGATACACAAAGGGAACTGATGGTCCACCAAATTCATATGATATACTAGGTCCACTAGAAGTAAAAGATGTAGTTGGGATGCTAGTACCTTCATACGCATGATTTGTAGAAGTGGATTGATCCATTGTTGAATCGGTGAAGAAAGATGATGGTGTACGTAATAGTGGGGTTTCACTATCTTTGATTAAAGAACAGTACCAATTGTTATCTCTCCACGGAGATACAAATCGTGTGGGTAGTTGAACAACAATTGAATCATCACTGTCGGATAAAGGTGGGTTGAAATGAAAATGAAATTCGTCGGGAGTATATTCTTCAACTACGACATCGTCTGGAAATTCATAATGTTGAGGACTACTCTATAATGGTTCAAATACTGGAATGGGTGAAGGAACGAAAGGTTCAGGACTAGAATGTAAGTGTGTTGAGTCTAAACTTAGTGATTGAAGTATTTCTACTTCGTAATCTTGGGTGACTTCAGGTTCAACAAGTTCAGGTTCAATATTTTCAAAATTGGGTTCCTCAATGCTAGTAGTTTCGGGTTGATTTACCTTTGATCCTTCTATAGTTTTATTAACAATTTTTGGTTGTGTAATCTCAACGTTGGTATCTTCAGATGTTGTGTTTTTTGGTTATTTAGGGGGTAAACCCTGCATTCTACGAGAACGATGAGGAGGTTCCACCACATTTTAAATTTTCAACAATTATCGATGATCTCCTAGGTCATCTAATGTAAACAAAAAAACATTCTCTAAGAAATATAGAAAGAAAACACACCAACAAATAAGATCTTCTCACACTGTAAACTAGTTGGTGATGAAATCCAACATCGTAAGAACAATATGAGAAGGAGCGAGTGGATCCATTACGTTGGTGACCTGCTTAACTGACTTACGCCCTGGTGCAAGTCCCTTTACGGCGCGAGCCGCGGGTGACCCTCCAAGGAGCCCAAGTGAGTTTGACCAACGTTTGACCCATGTACAATGAAGACTCCCCTCCACCGTCACCTCATGTAAATACCCTAAAGATTATGGAAACTAAGGTCACCAACTCGTAATCAACCTCTGGGTGGGTACAGTCAATAGTCGGGTCCGAAAGTATGGGCAGGATATCAAGTCTGAAATTCCTCAAGAGGATTGAGAACAAGAAGACTGGATAAGCTCCAGAGTATCCCAAATGGATTCGAGATTCACGAAGTTCCGAGGCCAAATGAAAACAACCAAATCTCAAGAAGAACCCCCAATATACTATCGTTCCACTATGTTTGGTCAAGCCTCGAAGGGGTAATCTCTGCTGCTCTCCCACACACGACCTCATGTGTAACCCCTATGTGAGAGGGGGATCCCGACTATGCCTATATGAAATTGGATTTTTTCTCCTTACCACAAGATTCGATGTTGTTTTTGAAAGCTTTGGAAAGTTTACCTCGCAACCTATTCCAAAGCTCTAGCCTAAATTAGTGTTGGTTTGCTATCAAGAAATAAAAATCGTCTGATAGATTTTATTAAACGATTTGTTTTATAGGTTGTTGTTTACACAAGGTTATGGAAATGAAACTCATGATGTGAAACCTTGACTCAAAAGTGTGCAAAAGGATATGAGATGCAAATTTAAATTCGGTGAATCCTATGTACGTGAGAGAGAGAGGTTCCTTCTTTGAAGAATACAAGTTATATTTCCAAGATTCCTATAAATAGAGATCTTTTTCAAAAACACAAATTCCAATTTAAATGATTCAATTCCAATTTTCCGCAAATGATCCAGAATGCTAGAGGATTCTCCTTTATGAAAAATAAATATGCTTCTCTTTTAAACTTTTTCTTTCAAACAAAGATATGAAATTGCAAAATAAAGAAAAGAGATATACCGAAGCAAACGAATCACATCCATAACTTAAACAAAGAGAAAAATTCATAACAAAACTCCAAAGACTTAAAACCAAACTCAATTCAAAAATCTTGAAACAATTCTTCAACAAGAGAGTTCAAAGCTAAATAATTCACTTAAGAAAACACTCAATCACTATCTAAAAAATCTCCAAAAAAACAATAACAACAGTAATTGAAAAACACTCAAAGACTTGGCTAAGAGATTATATTCTTTCAATACAAGAAAACTGAAGAAAGCAAGTTTAAAATATCAATGGTGAAAAGAAGTTCCAGATTACCAATAAGTCTGTAAATCAATAAATGAATCAACCCAAATACTTCTATAACATTAGATCTCATACCTGGGAAAGACATGTGGTTGTGATAGAAAGTGCAACAAGTTAAGTTGTCGCAGACAAAGAAGTATACATAGTGCGACAATGTCGCTTTGTGACTCAAAGAAACATGCGACAAGGTACTAAAGTTCAAAAAAAATAAAAATATACTCAACCTTTCCAGAAGAATTTGGGATTGTCTAATCAAACAAAGTGAAATGATGACTCATGAAGACTCAAATAGGACACATGAAGCTCACTAGGAAAAAAAATCTAGAAGATCGTTCCCCAGTATGGTCACCATTTTTGTTGTGGATAAATTAGTGAATGCAGACATAGACCAATCTCCCTAGTTCAGGCACTCGAAACTAGAACAAAACGAAACAAAATACTCTATTTTCCTTAGGTTCAAAAGAAACATAAAAGATAGAAGTTGATACCTTTTTTTAATCGTCGCTTGTCTTCGCAAGTTGTAACTCCAAATTCTCGATCAAATGTTTCATAAAAGTAGAGATCTACAAGAGGAACAAACACAACAATGAAAGCAACCCATATCTATATATCTCAATGAACCTATGTAAATAGCTAAGGAAAAATACACACAAAGATCATTGACAATCTTAGTTAGGAAAGGAAAATGTATCATTGTATTAAATAATCAGGAAACAACTTACAATCAATGCCCTTGGCATTGACAAGCTCCTTCCAACAGTTCAATGCTTCAATACCCTCATAGCCTCCATAGATGTCATCATCATCACTAGAACACTTTAGCACAACTAAATCTCTTAGGGCCAAAGTGAGATTCACAAACTCTCAATTACAAATCTGGATCTCTTCTCAATTCACCATAATTTCATTATTCCTCTATATTTTTCTCCTTTTTCCTTTGGAAGATGCCTCTTTTATAGAGTAGAGAGGAAGCCATGAAGAGGTTAGGATCTCACCAAATCAGGAGAGGTAGGCAAGATCCACACCGATCGGTAAACAACTCAACATCGAAGTTTCGAGAATCCCTTCTTTTTCCCACGTACCGAAGGTTGTCACACCCTTATATCTGAGCAAAAAGAGACATTGCCGCACTTGGTAGTGATGCAGACTGCGACAAGTAGAATTGTTTCACCTTGCTAGAGTGCAACCAACGACAATTCTTTAATTTAGGGACTTATTAGAGTTGCTTGTTTCCAAAAGACTTCTTCCTAACTCTCCTTTCAAATTATTATGCTTTTAAGGTGTCAAAGAATAAACAATATAAGAAACTGTGACAAAATGTTGTGTAACACAAAGGAGAAAGAATGAGGATTGTCCACAACATTCAGGAGGCTGAAACAATGGAAGACATGGGAGGAAACATGCCAAGGATTTATGCAACCTTGGACAACAAGCAAGCAGAGTATCAATCTGCCATGATTGAAGTGGAAGGTAAGATCGATAACCAACCCATAGCAATTTTAATTGATTATGGAGCTAGCCATAGTTACATAAACTCTAACATTGTTGAAAGATTTCACTTAAAAAGGAGCAAGAATAAGAAATCATGGTTAGTTCAGTTAACCACAAGGGCTAAGAGGAAAACTAGTGAGCTAGTTAAAGATTGTCCAATAGACTTGAATGGACTCAAAACAAAGGTAGATGTGAACATCATACCATTGGGTTCTTATGACTGTCTAATTGACATGGATTGGTTGGAAAAACACCATGTTGTACTAGACTATTACAACAAGAAAATCACTTGTCTTGGTGAGGAAGGAAAATAAGGCAAGGTTCAAGGCATTTCAAGAATTGTAGTTGTTAGAGAAATTTTAGCCATGTAGCTGAAGAAGAGTTTCAGGAAGGGATGTCAAATTTTTGCCACCCATATGGAAGAGGCAACAAGATATAAGTGGCAAACATTGAAGACCATCTAGTCTTGAGGGATTTTGGAGATATTTTTGGGGGAATCCCATGACTGCCACCAAAGAGAGACATTGATTTTTCTATTGATTTGGTGCTAGGAGATGCCCTAGGGTCCAAGAAACCTTACAGAACGGGCACACCAGAATTGAAAGAGTTGTAGATGTAGCTTGAAGAGATGTTAAAATAGGAATATATACACCCAAGCGTGTCACCTTGGGGAGCCCCAATTCTTTCCGTGAAGAAGAAAGATAGAACCTTAAGGCTATGTATTGATTTTAGAAAGTTGAATAAGGTCACCATAAAGAAAAAAATATCCTTTGCCAAGGATTGATGACCTATTCGATCAGCTGAAAGGTGCAATAATCTTTTCCAAAATTGACTTGAGGTCAGGTTATCACCAAGTGAGGATAAAGGAAGAAGATATCAACAAGACAATGTTCAGAACAAGATATGGGCATTATGTATATATGGTGGTGCCATTTGCGCTATCAAATGCCCCAACTGTTTTCATGTGCCTGATGAATGGAGTGTTTAGAGAATACATGGACAAGTTTGTGATTGTGTTCCTGGATGATATACTCATTTACTCAAAAGCATAAGAAGAACATGAACAACATTTAAGAATGGTGTTGCAAGTTTTAAGAGAGCACAAATTGTATGCCAAGTTAAGTAAGTGCATATTTTATCAAAAGAAGATTCGTTACTATGGGTACATTATTTCATCAGATGGGATAGCGGTAAATCTTGAGAAGATAAAGGCCATTAGAAGATGGCCAACACCAAGAAATGTGATAGAGGTCAGATCATTCATGGGTCTTACAGGTTATTACCGAAGATTCATAAAATGATTCTCAAAGGTTGCAAGTCCAATCAGTTCTTTGCAAAAGAAGGGAGTGAAATTTGAATGGACTTTCGAGTGTGAAGAGAGCTTTCAGCAGGTGAAAGAAATTTTGAAAAGTGCTCCCATATTAAAGATTACAGGTCTGGATGAATATTTTGTGGCGTGCATTGATACGTGCAAGGAAGGACTTAGTGGAGTCCTCACTCAAAAGGATCACGTGGTGTGCTATGAGTCCCACAAATTAAAAGAGCACGAGAGGAATTGTGGTACACGTGACTTGAAATTAGCAACCATTGTTCATGCGCTAAAAATGTGGAGACATTACCTCATGGGGAGAAGATTTGAGCTAAGGATAGACCACCATGGTTTGAAACATTTGTTTGGCCAACCAACATTAAATGTCAGACAAACTAGATGGCTCAAATTTCTTAGTGAATATGACTTTGAAATTAAACACATCAAAGGCAAAGAAAATTAAGCAGTTGATGCACTCAGCAAAAGGATGCATGAGATGCATATTGTGACCATTAGCATGTACATATCTAATTTAAAAGATAGAATTTTAGAAGCTACAATTTCAGATCACCACTATTTGCAAACAAAAGAAACATTACAACAAGACAATTTGCAATGAAAATTTAAATATTATAAGTTGCATGAGGATGGAATCCTAATGTACAAAGGCAAGGTATATGTGCCAAATTAAAGAGAGTTGAAAAATATAGTGTTGAAAGAAATGCACAATGTGCCATATATTGAGCACCCAGGATATCATAAATCAATTGTAGTTGTAAGAACCCAATACTTTTTCCCAGGAATGAAGAAAGAGGTGGTTGATTGTATAGCCAGATGCCTAGAGTGCCAGAAGGTGAAGACTGAACATAGACATCTAGTGGAGTTGTTACAACCATTTCCCATTCTAGAATGGAAGTGGGAAGTGGTTAGAGTGGATTTTATTACTAATCTTCCCAAAATAGTGAAGCAACAAGATTCCATCATGGTGGTGGTGGACAAATTGACTAAGGATGTATATTTTAATCATGTAAGACCACACACAAGGCAACAAATATTGCATAAATCTACATGAAGGAAGTTTCCAGGCTACATGGAGTGCCCAAGAAAATTGTTTTAGACAAAGATCCAAAGTTTACATCTAATTGAAGGGTTTGTTCAAAGGCTTTGGGATAAATTTAAATCTTAGTACAACGTATCACCCATAATTAGATGGGAAAATAGAGAGGACCAACAAAATAATTGAAGACATGTGTAGAATGTATGTGATGGACCAACCATCCAAGTGGGAGGATTACACCCACTTACTTGAATTTGCTTACAATAATGGGTATCAAGCCTCATTAAAAATGAGCCCATTTGAAGCATTGTATGGCATAAAGTGTAACGCACGAGTGAGCTGGGATAACCCAACAAACAGAGCTGCCATTGGGCCAGATTTGTTGAAGGAAATGGAAGAATAGATGACAAGGATTAGGTAGAATTTAAAAGATGCGTAGGACAAACATAAAAGTTATACATACAAGAACATGGTTTTCAGAGATTTTAAAGTGGGCGAACATGTATTTCTAAAAGTGAAAGTGAAAAGAAGTTCACTAAGATTGGGTTGCTGCCCAAAGTTGGCTGCAAGATATTGTGGGTTGTTTGAGATCTTAGAAAAGATAGGGCCAACTGCATACATGATAAGATTTCCTGCATCCATGAGAGTGCATAATGTATTTTATAAGTCATTATTAAAGAAATATGTGCTTGACCCTAACCATATAATTGATTGGATTGTGATCCAGGTGGAGCATGAAGGAGATTTTCAGGTGGAACCAATATGCATTTTGGATCGGAAAGTCAAAGTTCTCAAGAACAAAGCAGTTGGCCTGGTAAAGATTCAATGGACCTGCTACGGTCCTAAAGACACAACATGAGAGCACGAAGAAACTATGTGGGAGGAATACCCGTTATTTTTTGTCAATTTTGAAGAAAACATATGCTAAAATTGTAAGACTCCATTTTGGGCAGCTAGAGTTTCGGAACCACATCTTAGAGTTCCTGGTCACCTATGTTGACAACCTTGATAAAATAATGGTGCAATTCGATGGACCGAGAGTAGTGAAGGGGGCACATTCCTTGGGTTGGCAAGTTGAGAGGAACAAGAGATTATGGTTGGAATTGATGTTGGAGGGTAAAAAGATTGCATAATTTTGTTTTCTGAATATTATGATGTAAAATTTGTACAGGTATATCAGTATAGTGATGTGCACTGATGACAGTGCACAATTGTATGGGAGGGAGAATGTACCCTCCCACTATATTCCTCAATTTAATCAATGCATAATGTAGGTATGAATGTGGCTATGGCAAAGCGATGTAATATGTGCATTGCATTTTCTGAATTTTTTGTAAATAAAATGTAATGCCAACTGCTAGGGGACATGGACAAAGATGGGGGTGAGTTTTCCACAAGAGAAGGGAGTTTTTGAGAGAGGTCCAAATGGGGGAATTATTTATGGGTATTAATCCAAACTCACTTTCCTGAATTTTATTATCATTGGGGACAACCTTCTATTTTTTGTTTGAGTGTATGAGAGCCCAATCATTGAATACGGGTAAGAGGGTAGGTGTGAGAAATCACATCCCATAGTTATTGGGATCATGGAGCTGAAGTGAAATCGACATTGGAGAGAGTGAGAGTCAACTTGCTTGGGGAAAAGAGAGGAAATTCGTATGGGGAGAACAAACAATTTTGGACTATCATGTTTTTACATGAGCAAGGGGAGAACAATGAAAAATGAGAGCAATGGAGATGGAACAACAATGGAGGGTGAATTCTAGAGCATTTTTGGAGCTATTGAAGATTGAAGAAGCAAGTTTTCAGGATTGCAAAAGAACCAGGTTGTTAGGCCTGAAGAGTGAACTGTTGTGTGAGTTACATTGTAACAACAACTAATTGTTGTTGTTTCAATAGTAGTTTTCCTAGCAGTGAGTTCCCTTGAGTTTCCTAGTAGTGAGATTCTCGGTTACCCGTGCCAAAGATACCTTGATAAACGAATGTGACACTCGATGGACTGAGAGCAACGAAGGAACACATTCCTTGGGTTGGGCAGGTAAAGAAGAAGAGAGTTGGTGGAAATCGAGATAGCTGTAGGATAATACCAATGGTTTGTTGAATATCTGAGCTATGAGTGGACTGTGAGAGACATCCTCTTTTGTGGAATGCTAGCCCCAACTTGGGGGTGACTTGTTGTTGAGATCTAGAACAACAAGTCTATGGTTGGGTGGAATGTTCGTTCCAACTAATTGGTTGCACAACTCTTTTGAAAGATAAGTGTTTTATCTCTGTTTTGTGCTATTTTATGAGCTAAATTGTTGTGTTTTAACTCTATGTATGTGAATGATCTATATGTTGTTGTGTGTGGGGTTAATTAGATACATTCATGATTATTTCAACATGTTGTAGTCACAATTAAATTAATGGTGGCCGAATGGTTAAATCTCTGTGTATTCCTTTAGTTGGTAAGCTAAATGATTAGTTAGTAGAAGATTTCGAATTTATGGTTATTTCTGCAAGCAATAGACCTCAACTGGGTTGGGGTACGTTACATAATTCTATACATGCAGAAGGCCCTCTGCCTTCTCTCTTCTGTCCTCCAACCACATCCACTCCCCAGACCTGCCTCGACTAAACAATTTACTTCCTTTTTCACGGTGCTCTCGAATAAGGGCATCAAGCGACATACATACATAGATGACTTCAGATTAGTGAGGACACAGAGCTCTATCTCTGCCTCCGCGAGACCCAGTGGCATCGCTAGACAAGACCTCATACTGGTAACTAGTACAATTGCAAGATGATATCTTCTAGACCTCAACGACAGGTCCTTCCTTCTAGACAACAACAATGCACTCATTCAAGCTCCTCTCCCGCTTCTTCTCCCATACATACATCTATTTGAGTTTTCTCCATTCGGTCTTGGATGCTAGGAGAGATGGCCCCAGTGGACGATGACCTCCTACCGCTGGTGCCATAGGCTTAAGAGGCACTCATCTTGTACATCTCTCTTGCTTCCTTTCTGTTGGGCCGCCTCTCCATTCTTTGAAGTTGGCCTTCTAAGTTTTTAGATTAGATTGCTATTCTAATCCTTGCTTCTTGCCTTTATGTAAGAGCCATTTTAGCACTACTACTTTGAGTAGACAACATTATACTTAAAAGAGTCCCATTGATATACTTCACTGGTCATTTGTTAGACATTAATACATTTATCTTATCTTATACATGAAACTAAATACTACCCCTTACAATTTAAAATTCCATCACTTCCAACTATTATTCATAATAAAAATGGAATTCATCCATTAATCAGATTATCTAGAATGAAACTATCATTAACTGTATATGCATTATCAACAGACCAAGCTTTTCATAATGCAATCAAACTTTACGAATAAATAAAACCATTGTGCCAATAATCATGGCCACATCTACACAATGCATCCTTGCATTGACTTTGGAATACCATATGTTCATGTCACATATTCCACCATGTGAGTTGGAAGGTATGGCCCATGCCTCAATACCTCACCCAAAATCTTCCCCACAACCCCTCTGATCCTTTGGATACCTTCCTCTTCAACCCATACACAACACTAGGAACATCATCCCTTAATGATATTTGGTGTAGGAAAAAACATTGCAGTCCAAACCTCAGTGTCGTAGGGGAAACCTATTATGGTATAGAGGGTGACCTATTATGGTAGAGAGGGGGGAATTAATAAAAAAAGTGTATTATCCTTACAATTTAAGAGGGGAAAAATATAATATATTATATATTAAATATTTTTATGAATATATATTAAATCACTAGCATAGCCACTCAAAACCGTGGCTGATGAACGCCGAAAGGCAATGCCAAAGCTTCCTCCCGCAACTGGAATGATGAAATGTGCGGACAACTGCGATTTGACGATCCAATACGAAATGCGCGGACAACTTGAAAATAAAACGTGCCCACAGCTAGAAAATGAAAATGAAACACGCGGATAGTTGAGAAAACTCAGAAATGAAACACTCAGAAAATGAAACGAGCCTATAGCTGAGCAAATCCAAACTTGGTAATCCCAAAGGTTAATCATTTAAACGTGACAATCATATAGTGCTACAATAATTTCTTAATATGATTAGGTAAATGTTAAAAAGTAAACAGGTTAATTGATGCATTCAAAAATACAAGGAAGTTATAAAGAGTAAATCACATTTATTGATTTGAGAGGACCACTAAGAATATGCCAACATCTTCAATTGTTAGTGATCAGATTAAAATTTTAGATTAAAAGGTGATTCATTGTGCCCATTGTCAATAGATATACTTAGGTATACTTGTGCGTAATTAAAAATAAATCAAACACCTTCTCACACACTTAAAAAACATTTTAATGATTCAAGAACACTTTAGCCTTCCCTCAATCACACCATTGGGGGAATAACGTCAGCGGGCGCTTAAACGTGGCCATCCTGAATGGTGCAATTGCAGTGCTCCACCATGGACATGGTAGAGCGCTGAATAGAAGTAGCAGTTGCACATAAATATTTCACTTTTCTCAAAAATCCGTATGAGCAAGACTGACGGCATACATCGTTCCATCCGTAGACACGACGAGAGTAAATATAAAGAAATTGTTTCTCTGATTCTAATTTCTCTCCATTGAGGTGTGGCCATGGCGTCCTTCCGTTCCGTCAGAGCAGACATTTTCGAAAAGGAAGAGCGGAGGCAGTAAGTCCAAATCTCATCCAGCCCTAGTTGTTTTCGTTTTCAGTGTCTAACTGTTTGACCTTTAAAGTGCTAATCTTAGCAACAGCAATTCTTCTAGCGCCGCTGCTTCTTCCCTTCTCTCTGGTAGGCAGTTAGATTAGGGTGAAGTTTATCTCCAAATAACCCGTTAATCAGCACTTTTCGATAGCCCTTTGCGAAAAGGATTTCCTCTTTTGAAAGAAAAAAAAGCAAGAAGGTCTCGACTGTACTGAATTTCGTCCATTATTTAGCTATTATTAGTATTTTAAAAATGATGCTTATATTTTGTTAATTTCTAAACATGGTAAAGTTTGCATGATTGATTAAATAATTCACTGAGATAGAAATCACAGTCCATTTTAGAGCCGGTTTGAAGAGCCCAATGAACTGAATCCCAATGGGTTGATAAAGTTACAATTAGTCAAATCAACAGAAGTGTCTTCCCTAAATAAATTAAGGGGAAGGGAGGAAAACCTCGTTAGTAACTATTTCCTGCTCATTTACTTTGCTCCAGTGTCTTATTTCTTAGTAGCTGAATGCAACTTTACCGCTTAGAATATCTTAAATTACGTTGCTGTCATTTTATTTAGGGTGGATTTCAACAATGTTTAGCAAGTTAATTTTCATTCCCCTTCCATAATTCGTTAAGAAGTCTGCGTATAGTCAATATTTGAATCATAATGAAAGTTGTATTATCGAGGGCCAGATCGGACAGGCTGATTTCATTTTTATTAAGCTAAACTAGTACTAGCAGAATAAGGCCTAGTTCGCCCAGGCAGATATCCCAAGAGAAAGGTTAAATTAAATTAAAAGTAGTTTCATTAAATTAAATTAATGGCTAAATTAAATAAAATAGTTTCATTAGATTAAATTTAAAGTGAAGTTCTCAGAGTACCTTGCGACATACTTGTACTTTAACAGAGCATCAGAATGTGCAGGTTCTAGTCAAACTTTAATCCACTTAATCTTGAAAGAAAGTCGTATGTAATAACCCCCTCTACCCACACCATTTTTTTTTTCTGTACTGCCCGTTAATGCTTGAAACTGAAATGGTTCCACGGTAACCCAAGAGTGTACACTGTCACCTTGTACAGTCTTTCTGTACTTCGGATTAGTGCTTGCTAAATACAGGGGAATCCCTATGCTATCTGTAAGCGAAGTGTGAACCCTAAAGATCCAAAAATGCCTGCCAAATTGCAATAAATTCTTGCTGTAATTCAAAATATCAGAACTGTAATCTGCATTAAACCACATTAAACAGTAGGCCAAAAACACAGATTTACACCAAAGGACGATTTTCTGCATTGGAAAATGTGTAAATTTGCTGTTAGAACATGAAAACCTGCCCTTAAAAGAGCAGATCTGCATGCAGAAATGTATAAAAACAACAAGTTTAAATAGCTAAATTAGTGCCTTGAATTCTATGGGCTATGGTGTAGAAAATTGACTAAGAGGGAGTACTTCTTGATGTTAACCAATTCAATAGATTAAAGCAACGCAGGAGACACAATAAATCAATGAGATATAGCTGCCAAATAGATGTTACCTTTATTTCCAAATCTGTAAGTACAAAGTTTGGGGGAATATTAGCTTCACCTACAAGAACTCCGGGGGGCGTCCAACGTCTTCTGAAGCACCTTCTCACACTTGTTTAGGCATGAATTCACGTGAGCAAAGTGCAAGCAAGCTCTAGCTTCACCTACAAGAACTCCCAGGGGCATCCAATAACTTTTGAAGCACCTTCTCACACTTGCGTTCAGGGATGGATTCGCGTGAGCAAAGTGCAAGCAGTCTCTAGCTTTCACTGAAAGCTATGCATTCTCACAATCACTCCAATCCGAAAGAAGGGTGTGAAAGCAAAAGACCCAAGAAAAATCACTACTCAATAATAACATCTAACCGTTCTTCACCCTACCCCTTCTGCCTTTATAGAATAGGCCTAGGATACAAAAATATATGAGCTAACAGTAGAAGTAAAATATGCAATATACCAAAGATAACTCCTCCATAGAGGGTGCATGAGATAAGAGAGAATAACATGATAGAATAATCTAGGCTTAGCTGGAGTAATCCCTCCTCCAAGCCATGTGCTCCCTTCCTTGCATGTCACTCTTATTTCAAGAACGAAAATGCTATCTCAAGGCCTCCAAATTGCTGTAATGATCTCTTTAAATCTGCTGAATTGAAGATGCTAAATCTCCAATCAGAGGGCTTCTAAATCTTTTCCATGTAGAGGGCTTCTAAATCTGCCTAAAGAACTCGCCCTATCTCCAATTGCATGGTGATTTTTTTACGAGGCAAAAACCATTTGGTAGTAGAGCGCTCCCCTCTCTTTTATGGTTGTATTTTTCTTTTAATTCGCCACATGCATGCTAGAATATGCCCCATCAAATTCCCTTAAAGTCATGTTTCATGCAAAGAGTAAGAATAGGACCAGGATGCACTATCTCAAGGAGAGAATCTCTAAAATTAAGCTCATGTATGAAATTTCTGGGCACTTTCTGCAGGGAAACGCAGGTCAAATTTGGGCCAAAATACCTTAGCCAGCCAGCCGTACACAGGTCGTACCAACCAGCTAAAGTGCAGGCCGTACTTGCTGGGCCGTATAGATCCTGAAGAAGCTGGGCCATACAACAACCTTTGCTGGGCTGAATTTGTTGAGCGAAGAGAGGAAGTTTGTTGAAGGAATTTCTCTAAGAAATTCCTTATTTTCTGCTGCTGTAAATTCTCTTGAAAGCCCATAATAGAAGCCCCTCCTTGCTGGTTTTCCCCACATTGAGGTTTCCAGGGTAATTTCTGGTGTTGTCTATAATTGTGTTTGGTTTACTATATGCTTCTGCCGTCAATTTCAGGGTAAATAACTCAACTGTAGGTTATTAGCATAATTATGAAATTTATAACAGCAAAGTAAATTTCTGGGTTTTGTTAATTATTGGCATTAACCCCTGTGTACTGAGTTATAATAAATCAACATGGCATCGAAGCTCAGCCTTTGAGTACAAAAAGAGTCAAGTGACTTGTTGTGCAGACCAGGAAGGGTGAATCGACAAGTGGAATGTGTGATCAGAAAAGGTGGGTGAGCCAGAGGAGCTGACTATGGCTGGTGCAGGCTTAAGGTTTGAGGACAGGCTCGATGGTGCCTCAAATTTTAGTCCTTGGAGGGAGCGTATGGCTCTAGTATTGGAGGAGCAAGGGCTGTGGGAAATTGCTGAAGGGAAAGTAGTTGCCTCAACTAATCCAGTACAACTGGCAGCTCACAACAAGAAAGATGTCAAGGCCAGGAGGATAATTGTATATGGAGTCAAAGACCACATTATTCCTCATCTCTCTATGATCTAGATGGATGTCGGTGGCCTCTCACATATTCCAACTGGCTCATTTTGGCAGTTTTCCAGTTTGACAGTTTTTCTCCCTAGTTTTCGGGTCCCTGACTTGCGGGGCCGTTTTGAGGCCCTAAACTGCATTTTTTAGGGCTCGCCATAGTCAGAATGACCTTTGATTGATATCAACAAAATGTGTAGTCCTTGGATAGACCTTTTCAACGGGCTATCATGCGTCTAAAACGAAGATTGTATGCAAAAGTTACGACCCTGGGAAGTTGATGTACTAGCCTACCCAAACGGGGCCCACATGACTTTTGGCGCTTCATCTCCTAGGGTTAGGTTTTTTGGATGTCTAGGGTTTTTGACGTTCCTATTTATTGTAAAAAGGCCTTCAGAGCTTCATTGTAATCATCTTCTTGCAAATGAGCGTAGTCATGACATCTCTTCTCAGAAATAAGCCCCCACCATTCTAGCAAGCTTGTTTCCACTGCATTTTACAGTTTCAGCTTATTTCCTTTTTGAATAGAAACAGGTTTTACTGTATATTTGTTATTTTGTGTTAAGCATCTTTTGATAATAATCTGTATTCATTTCGTTCTGCAAATATATCCTGGATCAGTGGTATCAGAGCGGTCTGCTCCTTGTCGTTCTTAATGCATGTTCCCAAACGAGGTCATGGTACAAATAATTGGGTCTCGAGCTTGTTTATCTTGAGGACAAAAGCTCTCGCACGCCCAAACGACCTCTCATGGCAGAAGAAAATAAAGGTGATGGGACAGGAGATCCCTTCAAAATGTTGCTCGAGGAAGCCCTCACGCAACAGAGGAACGAGATGATGGATAGTTTTGTGCAAATCCTTCGGCGGCTACCAACATGCGACGCATCTTCCTCAAACAGAGGCGTCGCCCCCTTCAAGGTACAAATCAATTTCGATATTCCTATATTTGAAGGTCAGATAGACGCATATGCAGTAGACAAATGGTTGAATTTGCTAGAAGGGTATTTCTTTGTCCATAACTTCTCGAATAGAGAAAAGATTGCTTTTGCGCTCCTCAAAGTCGTCCCCCATGTTAAAGATTGGTGGAAAACTTTCTGTGAGCAAAAGGAAATAGAGGAACCCTCATTATTTACAGTTGCAGTCACCTAGGAGTCCTTCAGGGATGCTATTTAGGAACAATACTACCCTGTTGGAAGTTATGACGACCTGTACACAAAATGGACCATGCTGTGGCAGGAAAGAGACAAAGCGGTGCTCGAGTTCAAAAATATCTTCCATACCTTGCACACCAAGCTGGGTATCAAAGATTCTGAGCGACATCTGGTGCTCAAGTATCGCCGCTGTCTGCATAGATACATCCAGGCCGAAATGGAGTTTTTGGACATCTCATCCTTGGGCGCGGCCTACCGATATGCCGTCAAAATCGAGCAAAAGCTTAAACAAAAGACGCGACAATTTGGGCTTGGGAACCCCTCACAGCAAAAGCTAGGAAAGGGCGGCCCCAACCTGTAGAACAAATGACATAGCAAAGACGGACAACCTCAGGACAACCAGTCCATGCCGCAAGCAAAGGACATCGGAAAGACAAAGAAAGATACCGGGAAGTGGTGCGACTTCAATAAGAGCCCCTGGCATAACACTGCTGATCGCTGCTCGAAACAATCACTGGTGGCTGAGGTGAAAGCCTCTGAATCAGATGCGGGTTCCGACTCTGAGTTAGAACCAGAAGGGGGGAGACGGATCATAGATGCAGAACCCAGTGCTATCGTTGCTACCACCAAGCTCCAGCCCGGTGAACTAGACGAGCAAGAGGAAGGCGAGCGCCTTTTTCATTCACAGATGTGGGTGAAGGGTACCCCGCTGCACTTCATCGTTGATAGCGGTAGCCAGAAGAACCTCATCTCAACAGAGGTTGTCAAGCGACTCGCCTTGCCGACAACGCCGCACCCGCAACCCTACACCATCGATTAGCTCCTCCAAGGAAGCGACATCCGCGTCAGCCAACAATGCAGCCTGTCATACGACATCAAGCCCTTCAAAGACGAGGTATTGTGTGATGTTGCCCCTCTCGAAGTTTGTAATGTTCTTTTGGGCTAACCATATTTATGGAGACATCATGCTGTATATGAGTCTAGGCCTCGCAGTGTTATTATTACTTTGAACATGAAATTGTAAAGGATACACGAGGCAATCCCACCCAGTGCTATTTCATGGATCTCTGCCAAGCAATGCATAAAGGTCATCTCTCAGAGAGGGAAGTTTGTCTTCTTCATGATTCGCTCTCAGAATGAGCGAAAGATCGCAGACACATCCAGGGTCTTCGCAACCGACCTCTCCACACAGCAGAAGCAAGTGGATAAGGTCGTGGAAGAATACTTAGATATCTTCTCCTCACCTACCGGGGTACCTCTGCACTGTCCCCATCGTTTTGACCCCCGACGCACCGCTGCCCAATGGGCTAGTCTACCACCACTCTCTGTTAGAGAATGAGGAGATCAAGCGACAGATCCTAGAACTACTTCATAAGGGGCACATCCATCCCAGCTCATCACCTTGCGGGAGTCCAATCGTGCTGGTACAGAAGAAAGATGGAACCTGGTGACTCTGCATTGATTACCGAGCCCTGAATAAAATCACAGTCAGAAACCGGTACTCAATTCCCCGAATTGACGACCTCCTTGATTAGCTCATGGGGGCCAAATACTTCAGTAAGATTGATCTGAAGTCTGGCTACCACCGGGTCCCAATAGAACAGACAGATGTATGGAAGACCACCTTCAAGTCAAAGGAAGGTCTTTTTGAATGGTTGGTCATACCCTTTGGTTTGACAAATGCTCCAACCACTTTCACGAGGATGATGGACGATATCCTGCGACCATTCACCAATACTTTTGTAGTGGTGTATCTAGATGACATCCTCATTTACAACAAGACTTGGGCAGAACACTTGTAACATATTCAACAGGTTCTGCACACCCTGCGGCAGCACCAGCTCTACGCCAACTTGGAAAAATGCTCTTTCGGCATGGACAAGGTTCATTACCTGGGCTACATCGTTGATCAACATGGCGTACATGTGGATCCGGCCAAAATCCAAGTCATCCATGACTGGCCAGCCCCAACCACACTCACTGAGATTTGAAGCTTCTTGGGCCTTGCCAATTTCTACTGCAGGTTCGTGTTGGGATTCTCCCATATTCCATGGGCCCTCAGCCAAATAATCAGGGGTGGTGGTAAGGCGAAATTTGTGTGGGGCCGGTCCCAACAACAAGCATTCGATGATTTGAAGCAGCGCTTGTGCTCAGCCCCAGTACTTTCACTACCGGACCTGCAACAACCCTTTGAGATCGAGACATATGCTTCAGACTATGCTGTGGATGCCATTCTTACTCAACACGACCACCCCGTGGCCTATCATAGTGAGACACTATCGGATGCTGTCCATAAGTACCCTACTTATGACAAAGAAATGTACTCCATTGTGCAAGCCTGTCGCCAGTGGAGACATTACATTCTTGGGAAGGAGACAATCATCCACACTGATCATAAGCCACTGCAGTTCATGCAAACACAAGGCAAATTGCAAAATGATCGCCATTAGAAGTTGTCCACGTACTTACAACAATTCCACCTCGACATCAAGTATAAAACGAGAAGCACCAACCGCGTCGCTAATTGCCTCAGCAGACCGCCAATCACGACACTCACCACGGTGCTAGACTCTTGCGGCCATGAGACCTCTAGATGGCCCCAACTCTATGAGACAGACCCGGACTTCGCCACCACCTACCAAATGTTGGGCGCAAACGTAGTTGTTGATAATTTCCATCTTCAGGACGGGCTGCTGTGCCGTCTGGGCCATATCTGCGTTCCATCAAGCGAGCGAGCGAAACTGATCTGGGAAGCCCACTACAGTCGGGTGGCTGGACACTTCAGCGTTGAAAAGACAGTGGAAATGCTGCAAAAACATTTCTACTGGTCGAAACTTCGACAGGAGGTCAGCAAGTGTATCGGGTCCTGCAATGCCTGCGCAATTTCCAAACCGACCACTAAGAAACAGGGCCTGTACACCCCTCTTCCTACTCCTGACAGGCCATGGGAATCCATCTCAATGGACTACATGTCAGGCCTCCCGTCCACCAAGCGGGGCAATGATTGTGTTTTTGTGGTTGTGGATTGCTTTTCTAAGATGGCGATTCTGGCCGCCTGCAAGAAGAGCATCACAACAGAGGCCACTGCCAAGCTCTTCTTTGAACGATTCTGGGTACATTTTGGAATCCCACAAACCATTGTCTCAGATCGGGATAGTCGATTTCTCAATACATTTTGGTCAAGCCTCTGGTCACTGTTGGACACCAAGCTCACCAAATCCACGACCTTCCACCCCTAGACAGATGGCCAAACCAAAGTCGTAAATCGAATGATCGTGCATATCCTGCGCATGTATAATTCCAAGCACCCTCGCACAATTGATGAGAGTCTCCCCTATGTTCAACATAGCTACAACCGAGACTTGTATAGCTCAACCGGCCACAACCCCTTTCAGGCGGGGTTGGGATTCCAACCATTGGGTCCCATAGATGTTGCACTACCCCTTGCGGTCACCTCGGCCAACTCATCTCCTGCTTCAATTGAAGTTGACAAAGCCACTTGGTTCATTGAGTGGATCTAGCACATCCGCCAACAGGTTCATGATATCCTACAGAAATCCAATGACAAGTACAAGCAACACCATGATCAACACTGGGTGCCACAGAAGTTTTAGGTGGGTGACAAAGTTTGGTTGCACTTGCAGAAAGAGCACCTTACAGGACCCCATTGGAAGCTTCACCCACTTCGTTATGGGCCGTACACCATCACCAAGGCTGTGGGTGATAATGCTTTCGAGCTCAACATTCCTCCTTTCCTTGGCTTGCACCCAGTGTTCAACGTGGATATCCTTCGACCGTATTTCCCACCATTATTGGACACCTCAGAGATAGCAGAACAACTGACACCAACAGAACTTAACCCCGACTGCATACAACAGGCATCTAGTGATCAGATTGTGGACAAACAGATCAAGGGCACTCGCCAACAAAGGATCCAGCTTTATCGAGTTGTCAAAGCACCAAGGCAAGTGTCTCACCTAGGGCCAAATTCAACAAAAATTTCCCGATCTGATCAGGGAACTCAAAGCACTGGAGACCGTTGCTTCCTAAGGGGGAAGGATTGATCCAGATGGATGTTGGTGGCCTCCCACCTATTCTAACTGGCTCATTTTGGCAGTTTTCTAGTTTGGTAGTTTTTCCCTAATTTTCGGGTCCTTGACTGGTAGGGTCGTTTGGAGGCCCCAAACTGTGTTTTTTAGGGCTCACCACAGTCATAATGATGTTTGATAGATAACAACAAAATGTGTAGTCCTCGGATAGACCTTTCCAACGGGCTCTAGTGCGCCTAAAACGAAGATCGTATGCAAAAGTTACGACCCTGGGAAGTTGATGTACTAACTTACCCAAACGGGGCCCACATGACTTTTAGCGCTTCATCTCCCAGGGTTAGGTTTTTTGGATGTCTAGGGTTTTTGACATTCCTGTTTATTGTAAAAGGGCCATTAGAGCATAATTTTAATCATCTTCTTGCGAATGAGCGCAGCCGTGACATCTCTTCTCAGAGATAAGGCGCCACCATTCTAGCAAGCTTGTTTCCACTGCATTTTACAGTTTTAGCTTATTTCCTTATTGAATAGAAACCAGTTTTACTGTATATCTGTTATTCTGTGTTAAACATCTTTTGATAATAATCTGTATTCATTTCGTTCTGCAAATATATCCTGGATCACTCTGGTAAGAAGACACCTAAGGACATGTGGGAGGCCCTGGTGAAATTGTACCAGTCTGATAACCAGAGCAGGAAGATGCTGCTCAGAGAGAAGCTGAGAAGCATGAAGATGGCCAAGGGATAGTCGGTGGTTACTTACCTCACAAAGTTCACTCAGATAAGAGTTGAACTGGCAACTGTTGGAGAGACCATGGACGAGACTGAGTTGGTGAGGACAACCTTGAATGGCTTCACCAAGTAGTGGGAAGTATTTGTCCGGGGAGTGGTGGCTCTGGAGAAACTACCTGATTGGGAGAGGTTATGGGACGACTTCACCCA
>SNQJ01S0044433.1:67736-93296 GCA_010110895.2 Picea sitchensis | reverse complement strand
CCTCCCACACTCAGGTAGATCATGCAGCTAGATTGGTTGAACAAATCCAACCCCTCCAACAACAGGTTCATGACAACCTTCAACAAGCTAAGCAGGACAACTTCTTCAACAAGGCAAGTAGCACACCAAGCTTCATATTTAGCAGAAGTCTCCTTGTCTCCCAAGGGAACTTGACACAATGGGGACCATTGCTTCCTAAGGGGGGAGGAATGATCCAACTGGATCTCAGTGGCCATCCACCTTTTCCACTGAATCACCATTTTGAGCCTGTGGTGTTGATAAACCATGATATTCACCCTTTTGATGGGGAATGAAATGTAATGTCATCTTCATTTGTTAATTATAGACATCATGTAATGATTTCTTGGTGGTCTTATGTACATGCCTACAACATAGCGTTAATGCACTAGATCCCATTAGAACTCCGCATTTAAGCGTGCTCAGGCTAGAGTAGTACTAGGATGGGTGACCGCCCAGGAAGTCCTAGTGTTTTACATGCCTATGGCATTTCATAAACTTAGTCCAATTTATCCCACATGCATCATGGGAATTGTTCTCCTCTCACTCTCTCATATATAATTGAGGTGAAGGAGGCCCTTTAAACATGCAATAGAGTGATGTAAAGCTTGTTGCGAATGAAGCGTAGCCAACATCTCTTTCTTTTAAGAGATAGGCTACCCCATTCTGCCAGTTTGTGTTCTACAATGTTTTTCTCTCTTGTTCATTCTGCTCAGATGGATGCGCGTAGCAGCCACATCTCTTCTCAGAGATAGCTACCACCATTCGATCAAGTTGTTTTCAGTTCTACAGTTTTACAGTTTCAGCCTATTTTATTTATTCAATAGAGGTTATTGTTCACTGGATATTTGTTGTTGTTCTCCGTATTTTTGTGTTATTGTATTCAATCTGTTATTCATTTCGTTCTGTTATTCGATCAAGTTGTTTTCAGTTCTGCAGTTTTACAGTTTCAGCCTATTTTATTTATTAAATAGAAGTTATTGTTCACTGGATATTTATTATTGTTCTCCATATCTCTGTGTTATTGTATTCAGTCGGTTATTCATTTCGTTCTGCTCATAAATCCGGATCAACCATGCATGCAATAAAGGGGGTTGGATGCGTAAGATTCCAACTAGAGTCAGGTGGTTCTATGGAGGTGGATGAGATGATGTTTGTATTAGAGTTGACGGTAAATCTGCTTTCTGTATCAGCTCTGGAGGATATGGGGTATGTAGTGATGTTCGAGGATGGACATGTGCTCATACGTTCAGAGGGAGCGACCTTGGATGTAATAGTGAGGCTTGGCATCAAGGAAGGTATGATGTATAGGGTGTTGGGACAGCCTGTAGTTGGGTCCAAGGGGATCTTGGACTAGAGATCAGTGTCGGAGATTGTCAACTGGTATGACATGACATTGATGGATGAGCAAAGCAGAATATCAGATCAGAGTGCAGTGGAGGTAGCAGGGATGTCTTCCAGTTCAGAGGGAGCAGCTACAACAACAACAAATTTGATGGGATTAATCATTAGAGATTAATCCAGGTGGACACCTCCCTCGCTAAGAGGGAGTGTTAGTTTTTATAACTTGGTAGGTGTCTCAGCTATGCCTATGTGTCCTAGGCTAGTTGATGGACACATTAAAAGAGCAGATCAACCTTAGTTATCTTAGCCTAAGTCTGACTTAGGCACTCAACAAATTTTCTATTTTGGGTGGATTGTGGGGTCCAGGTTAGTGAGGTGCACCTCATGAGGCTTGTGAGTGGATTGTGGGGTCCAGCTAAGGGGTCACACCTCCTTGGAGCTTTGGAGGCTGAATTGGCACACGAATCAAGGCAGTAAGGTGGCTGATGGAAGGATAAAGGAAGGGGCTGAGGGTGTGAAGGACAAACATTCTCATTTGTGAGGTTGAGCAAGTGAGAAGAGGAGGGCGCTTGGGCAAGAGAAGGAGTGGGATAACAACTGAAGCAAAGGGCGAGTTTTGGGCTATATTGGATCAACTAGTGGAGGCCAATTAAGGAGCCATATTGTGCAGCAAAGGAGGCCGAACTCAGGCCAAAGACAAAAACTTTCTGGAGGTCGATTTTTGGGCACTTTATGTAGGGAAAAGCAGGCAAATCTTGGCCAAAATACCTTAGCCATCCGAGCCGTACACAGGCTGTACCAGCCAGCTAAAGTGCAGTCCGTACAGGCCATACACAGGTCGCACGCTGGCCGTACTAACCAACTAAAGTGCAGGCCGTAGAGGCCATACACAGGCTGCACGTTGGCCATACTTTCTGGGTCGTACAGAGCCTGAAGAAGCTGGGTCGTACAACAACTTTGTTGGGCAGAATTCGCTGAGTGAAGATAGGAAGTTTGCTGAAGGAATTTCTGTAAGAAATTTTTATTTTCTGTCGCTGTAAATTCTCTTGAAAGCCTATAATAGAATCCCTTCCTTCCCAGTTTTCCCCACACTGGGGTTTCTAGGGTAATTTCTGGTGTTGTCTATAATTGTGCTTGGTTTACGGTATGCTTCTGTTGTTAATTTTTGGTTAAATAACTCAGCTATAGGTTATTAGCATAATTCTGAAATTTATAACAACAAAGTAAATTTCTGGGTTTTGTTAATTATTGGCATTGACCTCTGTGTATTGAGTTATAAGAAATCAACATAACTGAACTAGAAGATCTTACCACCTTATGGGTATTTAATTGTGTCCATCATCTAGCCTTTGACACAGGCTTAGCTAAGACACCTTATGAGCTACCAAATTAAAACTCCCTCTTAGCGAGGAAGGTGTTCTGCACCACGCCCAACTTGTCCTTGAAGAAGACAAACTTGCCTTTCATCAAGGCCTTAGTGAGAATGTCTGCCACCTATTCTCCTGTAGGCGCATACTGAAACTTCACTGTCCCTTTCTGCACACAGTCCCCGATGAAGTGAAATCTGATCTGTATGTGTTTGGATTTGTCATGAAACACAGAATTCTCAGAGAGCTTGATGCAACTCTGATTTTCACAATGAATGACAGTCGCATCCAACTCATGGCCAAACAAATCGATGAGCAGCTTATGAAGCCAAATGGCCTAACATGTTGCTAAGCTAGCTGCCATGTACTTTGCCTCAACAGAGCTCAATGCCACTGACTTCTGCGTGCTGCTGAACCAGGAAACAACTCTCGATCTCAAGTTGAAACAACAACCTGAAGTACTCTTCCTGTCCACCGTGTTGCCTGCCCAATCTGCATTTGTAAAGCTTGTCAGCTTCACCCCATCCCCCTGGATGTAACTCAACACATAGTCAGTTGTGTCACACAGATTCTCAGAACATGCTTCGCTGCCACCTAGTGTATTCTCCTCGACTCAACCATGAACTGACTGAGTGTGTTAACTGCAAAGCATATATCTAGTCTAGTGTTGACCAGATACATCAGAGAGCCAATCAACTGTCTGTAAAGAGTAGGGTCCACCCTTTAGGATTTCCACAACATACTTCCCCTGTCCAAGGAAAGTCTGACCATCTCGCTGCCACACCTCTAACCCCAAAAAGTAGTGCATCAACCCCAAAAAGTAGTGCATCAACCCCAAATCCTTCATCTCATACTCCGAAGCAAGATCCCTCTTGCACTCTGCAATGAGCCTCTCTGAACCTGTAAGAAACAAGTCGTCCACATACAACACAAGAATGAGCGGCTCACCTCCAGCTATGATGTAGTAGAGGTTGGAGTCCACCTCAGTCTTGGTGAAGCCCATCCCCTGTAAGTAGTTGTCAATTCGTGAGTACCACGCTCTGGGAGCCTGCTTGAGCACATACAAGACTCTCCTCAATCTGCACACATGGGAATCCCTCCCATGCACCTCAAAACCCTTCAACGGCTCGATGTACACCTCCTCCTCAATGATGCCATTAAGGAAGGCCGTCTTCACGTCCATTTGGTGGATCTTCCACCCCATCTCTGTTGCAATCAAGATCACGGCCTTGATCGAAGTGTATCTTGCCACTGGGGCAAATGTCTCATCATAATTGATTCCCTCCTTTTGAGAGAACACTTTAGCCACAAAGCGGGCTTTGAACTTCTCCACATTGCCTTCCGCAACATGCTTGATCTTGTAGATCCATCTCGAGCCAATCACCGATTTCTCCTTTGGCCGGGGCACCACCTCCCATAACGAACCTTCCCCGTCAGGGCCCTATTATGCTCTCGGCATCGCAAGCGTTTGCTTGATCTTGGCATGATTTAGAAAGGGACTTGATTTTGCGGAGTAGTCTAATTAGGGAAAACCTTTTGCCATTATTGTTCAATACGAGATCCATACCAACAAATTGCTTGTGAGTTTAGGGGGGATACTTTGAGATTCGTTCTCTCCCTGTTGGAAGTCCTTGCAGTTTCGCTTGTACCCATTTGAGGGATAATAGTTAAAAAGGAAACACATGATAGCTTAGATCTTTCATTTTCTCACTTACAATCTCTTGTAATTGTGAATGGATCAACACTATTTGTCCAACTCACTCAATTAACTTAAATCCAAGTGAAATCCTTAACTAATAAAACTTGTCAAGAGCGATTCAATACATTTATCTTGCAGCAATACAAACTTTCCTTTTTTGGCATTGGTCTACAATATTTCCATTTGCTTAGTATCAATTGCTCTCATTTGCTTTCAAGTATTTCATTTGCTTAATATCATTACGCATAAGCAATCTTTGATGTGTCATTATATGCGGCTAGATTAGTATTTGCTTTTGTTTCATTTAACTCCTAGAATTTCTTTGTACTTAGCTTAACCAACCTTAGATATTTTTTAGGGACTACCCCCGTTGGCTTCACTAGGAGTTAGCCTAGGCGGAGGAGTTGAGTTATCAGGTGACAGCAACCCGACTCGATACTTGCCCCCAAGGCCGCACCCAATGGATTAGGTGCCGACAATAAGCATTAGAGAAATTTTGAGGTCTAAAATGGGCCTCCTAAGGAAAATAATAAAATAATAGTTAAAATAATAAAAAGAGAGTTATGAATTTTCAAAGGAAAAGTAAGAAAACAACTTTTTTTAATTGTATTTTCAACTTATCTTCTTATACGTTTACTCAAATTTCAAGTGTAGGCACTCGTTGGATGAAATTTGAGTAAACGTATAAGAAGATAAGTTGAAAATACAATAATAAAAAGATTGTTTTCTTACTTTCCCTTTGAAAATTCATAACTCTCTTTTATTATTTTAACTATTATTTTATTATTTTCCTTCGGAGGCCCATTTTAGACCTCAAAATTGCTTTTGCATCCAACGAGTGCCTACACTTGAAACTTGAGTAAACGTATAAGAAGATAAGTTGAAAATACAATTCCGCATCCAACGAGTACCGACTTTGCATACTTTTGATAGACCCACATTGAGATAAATTGGAAATACATGGCTTGAAAAGAAATATTTTTTTCATGTATTTTGTGTTTTATCTCACTGTGAGTTTCAACTTTCAAGAAACAAATTTTTTTCATGTACTTCCAATTTATCTCACTATGGGTCTATCATTCAAGAAACACATTTTTTTTCATGTATTTCTAGTTTATCTCACTGTGGGTCTATCAAAAGTATGCAGAGTGGGTACTCGTTGGATGCAAAATTTAATTCCACATCCAACGAGTGCCTACAATTCAAATTTGAGTAAACCTATAAGGAGATAAGTCAAAACTAAGATACAAAAGTGTTTTTTTTTTCTTTCCCTCCAAAACTATTTACACTTATGGTTGACATCATCATTTTGTATCCTATTGGCTCTTTTAAAGTTGATGTTGATGGCACATTTTTTTGTTTTGAGGCCTATTTTTGACCCAAAAATTTTCAAATGATAATTTAAAATTATACATATCTATTTGTAAGTCCTCACTTAAGGAGACAAATTATATACATATCCCACTAATCACTCAACCACTCTCGACACTACACCTACCATTCCACTAATCACTCCACTGATTAGTAAATCATTCCATTTTTCGATTCTATATACTCTGATAAAAATCTAATGAGTGGAAAGTGTACAATGTGTACATTTGTGGCGTTCTTGCTTGCATTCTGTGCTCTTGTGCAAGTGTTTCTATTGTGTTGGTGTGCACATATAAAACATTGTTGTGTATCTCACCTAGATTGTTGTTTTGCTACTATTGATTTAGTTTATGATAATTACTTGTGGAATTTTTCTTTAGTTCCTTCTACGTTTTGCATTTTCAACTTCATAAATGGGATTGCATTCCTGACCAGGTAATGAATATCTATGACAATGACAGGCAATATGGAGCATATGTCAGGGGGCTTAATGCTTATGAACGTCATCAAAAGTTTATGGAAGATTATGGTATTGTTCCTTTGATACCTATCAAGAGCTGATATTCATGTCTTTTGAAGTGCTTGTAACATTGCCTTCACTTGTGTATTCTAAGCTAACATTAGATTAAGGTGGTTATAAGCAAAGGAAAAAGGGATTCAAATGTTGGGAGGGAAACTTCTAGATCTTGTTTTGTAGTTGAACAACTAGTCTTTTGTGTAATTTTTCTGATTCATTGTGCATATATGGGATTTTCATTTCTTTGATGTTTGCAGTGATCTGCTCACCATTAAATGAACTTTTGTCAAGAGCACGGTTTCTTTTATGTGGGGCTGTTTGAAGATATTTGTTACTCCATCTTGTACAAATGTTAACAATGCTTAATAGCTAAATTTCCAAACATTGTTCTTTTATCCTAATATGAGATATTTGTTGAGATTCACAAGACATAGTGTTAGAATCGAATGAAAGCAACACAAATGCCAATTCTGCAATTAAGAGAAAATAAACCAGCCTTAGGGCAGCCCAACTCTTGAAGAGAAATCAGCCAAGAGGGGCCCAACCCTAGAGAGAGAAATAGCTGAAGTACATCTTGTAGAGAGAGAGAAACCCATGAACAAAAGAGAGCACGACACTTGAGGGCGCCCTTCAATCACTTTATTAGAAGATGAATAAGAAGCACTTGAGATAAATTACAAATGAGAGTGGGTGTATAGATACCCAACTCAAGTAGTAGGGTGCTTTCCCCAATAGCAGACAATTTTGGCTTTTTGAACCATATAACTTGTAGTTCTTCCCTTGCCATTTGAACTCCATAAATTGTTCTTGGAGGTTTGTGGCATAGGTGCCCATTTGCATCAACCATTCTTCTCCTAAAACCATGTTCATCCCATTGAGTGGTGGAGCGTAACATCCCATTTGTAGTTTCAAGCTTTGTATCTGTACAGAAACTTTATGGTACCTACCTATTAGTTTGACTTGTTGACCATCAACGATCGCAACAATGAGATTCTTCACAGGATATACAAAAAGGTTTAGGAGTCTACTAAGATTGATATTTTTATTCTTTATGCTTCCCTTGATTTTAGTACCTTTGGTTTCATTCTTCCCGTAATTGCTGCAAGCGATATTGTGGGTTTTTTTTGTCTTGAATGCTCTTGTTTTTATCATTGTTCCTTATATGAGGTGGGGTATACCTTACTATAGATGGTTGCACTTCTTCCTTAGGAGTCTTCTTAATGCATGTGATTGCTGCTAATGACACCTTTGGTGAATTTTCATCTTTGTTGGAGTTTAAGTTGTCCTCTTCAGTGGGAACCTCTACTTCCTTCCCATCTATAATTTTGCAATGATATAAGTGATTGGATGCACATCTATGACCTGGAGTCCACTTCTTACTGTATCTACGACAATTGTTTACTTTCCTTTTTACTTCCTCCTCGGTGTTGCTACTGGAGTTGTCAGATTCTCTTTCAACTTTATATCTATATGGTTTTTGAGTGCTGCATTTGTGTCTAGGACCTAGGTGACCACTTGTCTTCACAGTATCTACATTCGCTCTCCTTTCGTTGTGAATAAACCTTATCAAATATTTGTAATGATAATTAAATAAAGAGAAAGAAAAATAGTGGGAAAGAAAACCAAGACCTTGCAAAGACGACCTGCACCATTGCATGTTCTCTCTATCCATTGGTGGATAGGGCTGATATAAAATCTGCAATGTGAATACAGCAACCCATCATTGATCCATACAACACCTCCATCATGCACTATGTGCCTCTCAAAAAGACTGATCTCTATGCTCCAACAATCACCCTCCTTGGCTGCCACAAAAATCATCAACTAAACCTTCAAGCATTAAGGGTTTAGGTGGCTCCAACAATAAAGATCTACAAAATCTTCTTTGTTTCCCTCTAAGAAACATGGAAATGGATTAAGGGACAATTTCAGATCTGAAAACATTTTCCAGCTCATAATTTAGGGCTTGCTGCCCTCTTTTTGGTGGCTGGAAATTTCTGCAATAAACTTCAAACTGAAAATGTTGCTGTCCCATACAAAATGCAGCCACAAAACATACTCAATGCTGATTTTTTACATACAAACATACCAAAATGTGAATATGTTATTTGTTGGAAAATTTCTGCATTTTGATAGTAAAAAACATGCCCCTTTTGCTGCAAAAAGTCCGCCTCATCTATGAGAAAATATGGCTGAAATTTCTGAACTTTGACTATCTCATAATAATGCTCCATGGGCTAAAACCAATGTTTTAAAACTTGGACGTGGCCTCTAAATCGGCCAAGGGTCAAGTCGGACTTGGCCATGACTCAGATCTGTTTGAATTTAATGACTCGGTTTACTAAAAAATACATAAAATATTTAAATTTTAATGAAAAAAATTTATATTTTAAAGATTCCAAACCATTAGAGACAAAATATGCAAAGTCTGCTCATGTATATACCATGTAAGGGTGAGTATATCAAAATCGCACAGAGTGCAATACATATTAGAAACAAAATGCATAATCAATAAGGCTGTAAATGGCCTCTAGAGTCCAAAAAAACATGCTACAAGCTACTGGCTTACTACAAATCACTGATCAACATGATCAATCATCAAACTCATCACCGCTGCTAGAAATGGGATCCTCAGCATGAGCTACAATATCATCCTCTGGCTCAGAATCTTTGGACTTGTCAGACTCCTTAGGGACATCTGCAACTGCAGTAATAGTACTAGTAGGCATGAGAGAAATAGAGGTTGGGGGGTTCTCTATATAGTTTGTTTTTATGATTTAGGGTGATAGGATTTAGGGTTTAGGTAGAATTTAAAAAAAAAATTAACTTTTCCTCAAGCTGTGCGCCTCAGTGAGGAAGATGACCAACTCGAGTAGGTATGGATTTGGCTGAGTTGGATTGGTTCGGTACCGAACTGGCCGAGTCATACATTGACTTGGCTGTTTCAATACCAAACCAAGCAGAGGGCCGAGTCAAGACAGTTTATGGTCAACTCGGTCAAGTCAGCCGAGTCAGAGTCTGAGCTAAGCTGACCGAGTTTAAAAACTATGGCTGAAACAAATCTGCATTATTCATGAGAACACATGGCTGTTCATTCATCACAATAAAAGTAGTTGCTTTATTATCCATGTAACTTAAATTTAAAGCTGCACTTAGTGAAATTTCAGCGAAAGCTCAAAATATCTCAAACTCAGATTTGCTTGTTTTCAAGAAGTTTGAGGAAGGATGTTGGGCATGTGTGCCCAACTGTGTTATTTTTAAAATATTCTTTATTTATAATGTTCTCAATTATTGTAAGAATGGTTTCCTGCTAGGAGGAACTCCTCTGCTTGGTCTGTTTTTGTAGCTACCAGGGTTCACAAATGTGATGTAGGGATGAGTACAACTGATTTGTTTTTGAAATCAAACGTATCCATCTTCATGGAGTTCATAATATACATCTAGGAGTAAACATGATTTTACATTATATTTTCCAGTCTTTAAAAGATGAAAGTGTTTTCAGATTGTCAATCTATTGTAGGTGCAGTTCAATCCCTCATTTCTCATCCAACCTGTTGATGCTTTTGATAGTTGTACTGAATGGTTTTGGAAGTGCTTTGAAAAATGGATCTATTTCTAATTATGGCCTGTTTTAGCTTGGCATGTCTATTTACAACTTCAGATAAATGTTTTTTTACTTATCGCATTAGGATGATAATTCTCTTTGCCTTTAATTGGATTTATGCAATTGATCTCTTAGCAAGGATTGACAAATACAGTAACTATCATTTTGTTTTCATTGGGAATCTTTCTATGTTTTGCTTTTTGTTCAGTTCAATTCTATGGGAAATGTACGACTGAAGAGGAAAGACGTCCTGTTAAAACAGACCAAGATACACTTAGAGAAGCATACAGGTTGGGTGCTCCCATTCTTCAATGACAAACAATGATTTTTGGATGTTTTTGTGTTGTATAATTTAAGATTTCATTCATTCTTTCTTGGAATTTTCTCAATAGCAATTATTTCTTTTGTGAAGGGACGTTCATTATGTCTTACATGTTATGTTGTTTCAACTTAGCCTATTGTTTACTTAGTAGAATGCACCCTTCCTTCTTCAGAATAGATCTGTTTATAACAACTATTAGTCATTTTTACATATAGTTAGAATTATTGGACAATTGTCCAACATAAACAGCAGGCCATTGTTATGGACCTATGTAGAACAAATGATATTTCTTGCTAAATTTCATTTTTATCTGACAAAATCCACTTTGGTTTCCATTAAGCATGATAATAAATAAACTTCCAATTGTTAGGTTTTGGCGAAAACTTAGAAGTTTTGCTCAGATTTTCAAGTTCCCATCTTTATCGAGCTGGTAGTGATTATTCAGTTACCACCAAATTCATATATGGTTATTTTTCCAGGAAGAAATAATAGTGAGATATGAATTTTTAAGAACAAGCTCCCAGTTTGGGTTGTTTCTTAGCTACAAAGTGAACAGATTTGAACAATTCATTAAATGCAGAAGTGCTTTGAACTCAATTATCCTAAGAAACAAGGAAATCGACGCCAATGCCTGCCATGGTTATGAAGGAAGATTGTTTTTGGCGAAAGTACATGTGCATACAGATTTGACAAACATTTTTGTTTAAATATCAGGAAAAGGATGTGGGTTCAGTAAAAGGGTTGACAACATGAACATGGGGGACAAAATTTTAGCTTTTGGTTGCTCCAAGTTGTTCTCCTAGGAAGAGGGCGCATGATTGTTGAAGGGGATTTTTTTCCAGATAGGCGTGCCATGTGGGAGAGACCCCCTTACACCTCTATGACAGATTTGTTCCACTTATGATGCTTGACATCTTTTATTTTTGGTCTGTGTAAGGTTATGACAGATTCTATGACAGTTATGATAGATTCCTCTTACACATTATGATGCATGTATTGCAGGAGTTGCACATGCTAAGTAGGGGACATCCCTTGAGGAGATTTTCCTTGTTAAATGTGGTGGATGATTCCTTTCATGATGGGTACTATTAACCATTACTTTTGTAACCACTGTTCCCTTGTCAAGTTTGACTTAGTAAGGGAGGGTGTGCTAGTTAAGCTTATATATAGTGGGCTTGAGTAGAATGATTCTAACAAGAGAGTGTCTAAGGCTTGTGAAAAGTCATTGTAGTCCCATGAGGACAGTATTGTAAGTTTTCTATTGTGTGAATGTGAAAATAGCGATTACTGTTTCAAACTTGTGTTTGCTGTCCATTATATTCATACTGCTGATTTTTATTAGATCTAGTCTGTAATTGTATGCAGGGCTGATCTCCTCTTCTGATATGCGGTGTCTACACTCTTGAGTTCGCCATTCATCAGTTGTGTTTATGCATATTTGAAATTTTGATTGGTGTTTCCAGTCTTTCTGTTTTAGCTGCAGGTCAATTCTATGAGTGCAAATCCATGTATTATGTGGATGTAAAATTATGACATGGTATTAACGCTTTGCATTTGAGATTCTCCATATCCGTGTATGGAATTGACTGCTACCTGTGAGAGGGAGCTGTTGGAAGATCTCATTGGGTGTGATGCCTAGAAGGCTCTAGAGATTGGAGTGATTTGAGCCTGTGAGAGGCATTAGGACTTGTCAGAGGTTGTGGGTGAGATGCCCTTGTAGCTCTAGTGATTGGAGTGGATTTGTTTCTTGTGATAGGCATAGTTAACCTGTGAGAGGTTGATTTCATTGGCTGATCTGTTTGTTAAAGTGCGTTCTAGGTTTGTAGGATGACTACTCTTGGTGTTAGAGAGGGTAACCATTTAGAGGGTGCATCCAACTTTTCATCTCGGGAGTGTTAGCTGCAGACTGCTACCTGTGAGAGGGAGCTACCTGTGAGAGGGAGCTGTTGGAAGATCTCATTGGGTGTGATGCCTAGAAGGCTCTAGAGATTGGAGTGATTTGAGCCCGGGTGGAGAGAGGCATTAGGGACTTGCCGTGAGGTTGTGGTTGAGATGCTTTTGTAGCTCTAGTGATTGGAGTGGATTTGTTTCTTTGTGATAGCATAGTTAACCTGTGAGGTTGATTTATCATTGATCTGTTTGTTAAAAGTGCTCTAGGTTTTGTAGGATGACCACTCTCGTGTTAGAGAGGGTAACCATTTAGAGGGTGCATCCAACTTTTCATCTCGGGAGTGTTAGCTGCATATCTTGTTGGAGGAGATGGATCTTGGGAGATTGTAGAAGGCATTACTAATCGTTGTTTTGTTGATATTATAGTCAGCTGAGGTATTTACCCACGTAACCCCTCGACGGTGAATAGAAAATACCTCCTGAAGCAAGAAGAAACCCTAAATAATTGGTTAATAACCCTAGAAGACAAGTCGGCTCAAGAGAATGATTTGTATTGCTATTAGGCCTCCAAGAGAAGAAGTCGGCCCATAAGGACTTGGAGACTATAAATAGAGGGCTTGAGCTCATTTGTCACCACCCTCATGCAAGGTCAGGTGCTAAGTTTGAAGAAGAGTTGGTACCGCAAATGTTTGAATTGGCAGATTTCTCGGCCTTTGGACTTGACCTTCATTATGGTTTGGACTTCTACTGGCCCCTTTGGTTTTTTGTTGCACTATCCCTGGAGAGAGGTGCGCCAATTTGTTTGGCTATTAAGCCTAGGGTTTGCTCCTGACAATTCTCTGGCCGCTAAGGTGCTTGGGGGTGGCTTCGCCTATGGTTGGGTTTAGGTGACAATATTGCTATATTGTTCATGGTTAAACGAGCACACCCATTTTTCTTAACAGTTATATTCCGCACTATCTAATCGCTTTAACCGGGCTAGAAGATAGATTGGGAGGATTTGCTCAAGCATACCAGAAGTTGCGTACCAGTCACCGCAACAACAAAACCCTAACCCTCTTGTCGAGGGACCTTAAGTGAAGAACTTGACCAAATTCTTGGATAACCTAGCGCCTCAGCCTAGTGCACCTTCCGTATTCAAGCCAAGATGCTGAAAGTTTGAGTTTTGTCAAAGTCAAAGGTTGACCAAGTCAAAGCAAAGTAGTGACTCCACTCTATGAAGTCAAACAAGTTAGGGGCTCTAACTCGTATAATGGAAGACAAGGATTGACCTCATCCCGCCAAGAATAAGGTGTTGGACATCGTGGAAAGGAAAGATCATGGAACCACGTCAAGAAGGAAAAGAGAAGGAACCTCGTAACGCAGCTATGGAGAAGTTCAAAGCGACAATGACATCAATGCCATGAGTATCATAGTGATTCTATAAAAGTAATTTGATACCCTACATCTACATCTCTTGACTCATCTAAGAAGATGTCGAATGCCCTAACAAACCTCTTCTCGCTCAGAAACATTGGACAAGTAAATGAGCTCCAAGAATGAGCTCCTTGGACATGAAAATGAAATGGGATGATCACAAACATAACATCATATTTTGTGAGGATCTCGCAGTTAATAGATCAACTAAGTTATTGAAGAGATCATCTCATAGAAGGAACTGTAAATATAGTACTCAATGGTCTTCCCAAGACATGGGATGATTTTGTCATAAGCATGAACACAAGGGAGGAGTATCCCACATTTTGAAGAACTTTGGACTTGTTGTGCACACAAGAAAGCAACCAAGGATTAGTGCAAAAGATAAATCCCAAAAAGAAATATGATGATCAAGCTGCTCACAAAGAAGGTTCAAGACCATTGAGTAAAAGGAAGTTTGGCTCAAAAGAAGAAGCCAAATCAAGAGAAAGATATGTCAAAATACAATGTTTCAACTGTCAAAAGATGGTCTCTAAGCAAGAATCATTGTCCCGAAGCTAAAGAAAAGAAGGAAACACACTACATCGCTATTAAAGAAAGGAAACCCTCAAAGAAAACCAAGCAGAATAAAACGTAATTTCTTCAAGAATAAGGTAACAATATTCTTCGAAGTTCTTGTACATACCATGTTTACATAAGCTCGTATTATTATCTATATATCTATTTGTTAGAAGAAGATATGTTCAAGGAAAACAATACCCATGGAAGAATAACAAGATATGATCATATCACGATGACTCTAAGACAAGCAATACACATGGAAAGATGAAGTACATTGACAATCCTTGGTAACAATTCATGTGTAAGTTATTACATAAGTAATAGCTGTAAGATAACAATCAAACTTGAAGAAACCTAGAAGAAGTAAAACCAAATAAGTCAACAATCAAAAGGGAAAAGACTTGTGACACTTTGCATAAGGCTATGATGCGTAATAAAAAGCTTGGACCTCTTAGATGGAGGGTTTCATTATATAATTCCAAAAAGAGCATGCATTCATGTACGAAGTGATTAGGAGGGAGCTAATCCTAGATACTATGATCCATTGAAGATTATGAAGTATCTATCCATGTTCCCATCAATGGTAAAAACCATGAAAGTAACATGTGTTCGGGCTTTGATCCTTTAGAAGAAGTCTCTTCGGTGAAGCCTTAGTATCATCATTGTCCATCCACATCCATGATCCCATGATGAAAGGAAGAAAGTTGAAACTTCGTGGCATGAATCTATAGAAGACTCCATGGACCCAAGAGCCAAAGAGAAACATGGAAGAACATGAAGATTCCAAGAGAGAAGAAAAGCCGTAACAACCAACCATTATATCAAGAATCCCAAGACTACCTTGGTTTTGAACCCACTAGAAGCAATCAAGCAGAAGAAATGAAAGTTGTGGTGAAGAACAATGTATGAAAGACTCATGAATAGAAGCATTACGAGATCTATAACTAGAGGTTCTCCTAGATGGAGGGAGAAGACTACGATGATCACTTGTTCCAATAAACCGTGACATACCTCTACATGTGCCATTATATCTTTGTAATATCCATGGGTTGAGTTTACATCGATGAATGTAAGGATTGTTCTCATCAACAGAGTAATTGAACAAGAAGCATATGTAGAGCAATCTCAAGGTTTTGAGGTATACCCGAAAGAGACCTTGTATGCGATGGAAGAAGATCTTGTATGGATTCAAACTTGGTGTAGAGCCTCCAATACACAAATGTGGTTGCTATGAAAACTCTCTATCGAATGGTTTACTTAGAAGTTCGTGGATGATGGTTTCGCTAATCCAAGGATAAACTCTCGATGACAGAAGAAGCACCACCTGGATATGTTCCAGCTTGAGCTCACACGATGTTATGAGCTAGCAGGAAAACAAAATATGAATCCAGAATCCATGATATATTATAATGATCGAGCTATATGAAGCCTCGTCTTCAGAGAAAACCAGTGTTCCAGAAAGACCGAAGTACATTAAAATCAAGCATTACATTCTCCGTGATGAAGTCCAGAAAAGAAAAGTGATTCTCCAATATCTATCTCCATAGATGAGCAGATAGCAGACATTTTGGTAAAGCCTCTGTCCAAGATGAAAGAGTTTGTGTACTCAAGAAACAAGCTGAAGCTCGTGGAGACGACTTCCTTATTAAAAGGGAAGAGATGATTCCCAGGTTGTGAGGGAGCACTGATGTGCTATTGATTTATGGACAGTCATTTTTCAAGTTCGAAAAATGGTCCAGGATGAGCAGTTCCTTTCCAGTTCGGAAAGTGGTTTGAGAGTTCTGACGGACAGGCATTTTCTAGTTCGGAAAATGGTCTAGATCGAATGGTCATTTTCGTAATGAAAATGGTTTGATGGATTGCTGATGTATCATAGACAACGATTCCCCTTGTGGCCAGTGTGGGGGAATGGTCTAGGACAATCTTTCTTCTTGGTAGTCACTCTCAGTAGTGGTCAAGAAGACTGGTTCGCCTCGCCGGACAGTCATTCTTTCGAAGCTCACAATTGTGAGCAGTTTCGAAGAATCGTCCGTTTTGGAGGTTGGTGCAGGACAACCATTTCCTTAGGAAATGGTCCGGACAGTCATTCCCTAGGGCAGATTCATTCTCTCCAGGTTGCACTTTGTTTAGTGTCGGAGGAATGGCCCAGATAGGTGAATGGTCTAGGTTCAGCAATCAAGGAGAGGCATTCCCTAGGGCAGAATCATTCTCTCCAGGTTGCACTTTGTTTAGTGGCCGAGGAATGGCCCAGATAGGTGAATGGTCCAGGCTTAGAAATCAGGACAGTTATTCTTCTATGCCTGAGAAGAATAGTCTAGATGGCTCATGGCTGATGTTTTACTTTCTGAGGGAAGATGCTCTTTCAGATTTCACAGATGTGAGTGGAAGAATCTCACAGATGTGAGTGGAAGAATGGCCCAGATGTGAGTGGAAGAATGGCCCAGATGACTCGGTTTATATCATGACATTGTTTTTTCTGTGCAGGTTGATATCATATGATATGATTGCTATGGAGACTGTATGTCTCTGGACAGTAGATGTATGCTACTGTGGTGAATGTGTTCCACTGGTTGTGACTATATGTCACTGATTAAGTAGCTGTGTGCTACTTGGTGTGGTAGTGTACCACTGGATTGTAGTTATGTACCACTATGGATAGACACAGTTGTGTTCTATTGAATAACATTGTTCTAATTACCTTGTAGACTATCAGTAATGTTGAAAATGATTATCAACTAGATGTATGATCAGTGTACTAATGGACAAACATTCTCCAGACAAAAAATGGTCCAGGACATTTATTCTTCTAGGACATATGCCCGGATTAGAAGAGTGGTTTTTGTATCACTCCTTGGAGTGAGTGACTTATTCAGCATCATGTCTGATTACTCAGATGGAGTATGGTTTCAAGAGATGATGCAGTTGATGTTGTCAGATGACACTGATAGTGATGATGGTGCTTGTGATCTAATCATGAGATAGTCTATACGACTATAATGATGCAACCGATTCAATGGTATGTTTCTGCTCAAGACCATTGCCTTCAATACCTCCCTAGCTAAGAGGGAGTGTTGATATTATGGTAGTTGCCGGAAGTATTTACCTCCACGTGTAACCCTGACGAGAATAGAATACTCCAGGAAGCAAGAAGAAACCCTAAATAATTGGTTAATAACCCTAGAAGACAAGTTGGCTCAAGAGAATGATTTGTATTAAGTTATTAGCCTCCAAGAGAAAAAGTCGGCCCAGTTAAGTGACTTGGAGGACTATAAATAGAGGGCGCTTGAGCTCATTTATACTCACCTCTCATAAGGCAGTGGTGTGCAAGTTTGAAGAAGAGCTGCAGCTGCAGCTGCTGCAATTGGAAGATTTCGGTTTTGACTTGGACCCTCTCTTGGTTATGGTTTGGACTTTCTGCTTGGCCCCTTTTGGTTATTCTTGCTTGGTGCGCTATCCCTGGAGAGCGATGCGCCACCTTGTTTGGCCATTAAGCCTAGGGTTTGCTTCCAGAATAATTCTCTGTCAAGGTTAAGGTGCTCGGGGGTGGCTTCGGCCTATGGTTGGGTGACAATATTGCTATATTGTCTATGGTTAAACGAGAACATCCATTACTTTCTAACAGTTTCAACTGATGCTACTTTGTTGGCCACACATAAAAAGATCGCTGCCAAAGCGAAGAGAATCCTTATGGATTTGGTGAAGACCATTTGATCCCTCATATCGTGGGAAAGTCAGCTGATGAGATAGAGTGGGCATGTCCCAAAAATTGCTTATGAAGAATTAACTCACTCATTCACATGAGTGACATAGACATAGTATCTGTTACTTGATGAAGATTACCTATATCAAATATCAGCTTGTGGCCATTGAGGTGAAGGTCAAGAACAAGGAGTAGGTGTCTATAGCAATCAATGAATTCTTAGAGCCTTGGGAATTCTTTTTGTAGAGTGTTTGTGGTCGTGAGCACATGCTTTGAGCAACTCTGGAATGTGTTACTACCCGAAAATTCTTGTCCTGCAAAAGCATTTGGAGGCCAGATAACTATAGGAAATAGGCAACTGTCACCTTGCTTATTTCTCTCACTTAAAATTTATTGCTTGCTAAATTCAGGTTGGTATCCCTAATTATCTATGGAGTCAACACTTGAAACAAAAACGATTAATAGCAAGTTAAATCAAATAAAAAATTGCTGTTCTGTTATAAATGTACAACAAAATTCGAAAAACAAGAAGCTGGAAATTCCCTAAAAACTGAAAATATGCACTGAAATGATGCAGAATATTGTACTATGTTTGGGCACACAACCCAACGCAACTCTAAGCTGAAGAATGCCTAAATAAAGTGCAGAAACAGCAAGTACCACAGGCTATAATGGTTGTTTTTAAGGTTGTAAAGGTTAATATAAATGTTTTTTTTGCATTTTTTGTGTTTTTATGCTTTTCGAATGCATGCAAATTGAGAGATATGTATGGTTTCCCTTTCCTTTTGCACAAAAATTGAGAAAACAGAAATCTAACCTTTCTGTTTTTTACACAAAATCAACTAACAACAAACTAAATATGCCTAATCTATATGTCCTATATGCTTAGGATGCGCGAAGACCAAGAACATTTAATAGTTTTCTTTTTTGTGAATGATTAAATAGCTTAAGTAAATTAACTAGTGCCTTATGGAGTCGAATTATGAGTGAAGAAAAGCAAGCAGGGTAAGCAATAATATTCAAGTCCCATTGCTTAGATTCTATCAAAAACACAAATAAAAGCAAGAGTCTAGGAAAATATGGTTGTTCTTACACAAGGTATACATGCAAATAGTCACCAAGAAAATCATTGATTAAGTCTTTACTACCAAGGGTTGTAGGAAGAACAAAGTCCTTGACAGGTAGAAACACATCAACAACTCTCCAAGATCTTGAGGAAGCCAAGCTCTTACAACTTCTCCACTTCAGATGGGACATGTACAATCATGATGCAATGAAGAAGTCCAACTACCACATGCGCTCTATGCTAGCTCTCAATCACACTTTCTGAAGAAAGAAGGATTGAAGCAATGAAAAAGTACAAAGCACTAATCGATTCAACTCAACTATTGATTATGTTACCTCCCTTCATTGCTTGTAAAATGTTTCATAGGAGAAGAGAATGACAATAGAGAGATAGACATGAATAGCATGCATGTACTCCAAGAATACTGTAAGCAAACTCCAAGAATACTGTAAGCAAACCCTAGATGGAGTGCTCCTCCAAAAATAATGCACTCATGCATTTGATCATATCTCCTCTTCAAGAGCTCACCCTCCATCCAATAAAAGCAACTTGCAATAAAAATATGTCAAATCTGCCATAGGAATTCTATCCTTAGTAGCGTGCACCACCTTCATGAGACAAATAGCATGGACACATGCTAATAATGGCTCCAAGAGAGTGACCCTTTCCAAGAAAATCTTGCTTGCACACTTGAAATACCAAATCTGCCATAAAAACCTCTTTCTCTAGAGTGCGCCCCTCTCTAACATGGCTGATTTCCTTTTTTAATTAAAATATACATGCTAAAATTAGGGCCCAACGAGTTCTCCAAAGAAAGGTAGCTTGCATGCATATCAAAATTAGAATCAAAGCAATAGGTTGAATTCTCTAAGGGAGGAAAGCTCCAAGAATAAGATTTATGCATGGAATAGGTGATAGTTTAGTAGCACATCCCTTTACACTAAAATAGAATGGCATCTAGGGTATAAAATAGAAAGGGAAAAGAGGTGTTTAAAAACAACACTGAACCCCTTCATGTGGAGTGGTCCCTCTCTAGGCGAAGACTAGCAAATCTAGTTGGAAGGTTCCTCAAGGAGAATGCCCTCATCCTAAATAGGAAGTGCTCGCAAAGTCAACAATCGGTCAAGAAAAACAACCCACCTTTTTACTTCAAACAAGGGAAAAATAAAAATAACATGCTAAGTGTAGGTAGGGAAATTGATTGTAGGGTAAGAATAGGAAGGTAAATGAACAAAACGGTGTGAGGAAACTTCTAGGAGTAGTGCACTCTAGACCAAAGGCATAAGAAAACTATCAGGCATGAATGTCGCCCTAATCACCATATATATAGAAAGCACATGACATGTGGACCCACCAAGTACCCCTTTAGATGCTGCAAAAATGGATTCAGACCCTAAAAATTCAAACTCTTTAGAATGGCTTGAAATTTGATACTAATGCTGTACACCATGCTGGGTATCGAAAAATATGATCATCCTTCCAGAAATAGAGTTGCTAAAAATAGACCAATTTTCCATTGTCCAAGAATCAATGGAAATTCGAACCATGACCAAATCTCCCAAGTGGGTGCTCAAAAATGTGATCCATTTGTCAATCCAAACACTTTCTAAAAATAGAAATCTTTGAAAATAGAATTTTCCCAAAATAGTAGGTTCTACAATGGGCCTTAGATTTGAACCACATGCACATCTCAATTTATGTAGTGTGGAGTGGGAGCAAGAGAGAGCTTAGCAACAACAAAAAACAAAAAGGAAAACAATTTTTTGGATATTTTTATGGTTTCGGGGTGATGGATGAAAGGGAATGACTAGTGCCTTTATTTGTTTGGGTTATGGGTTCATGCATGCAACTTAAGAGGGATATTCTTCGAGAAAGATTAGGGGCTATATAAGCAGTCAAGTTGACGTGCCCTATAGCATCCCTAATTTGGCAAACAAGACATCACAAATTTTACGAAGGGAAGGGACTCTCTATGGGGAGCTCCACAACCAAATTAATCTAGAAATGGCCTTATCTAAGGAAGGGAACTATACTTTCACTCACCGAGGACATCTAGGGCATATAATTCCCTTTTCTTAGGACAAAGTGACAAAAAAGCTATGATTACCTCCTCCAATGTATCAAGGTTTCTCCTCTATGGCTTCCGGATTAACTTTGACAATCCAAACCTGCAATGAAAGACCTACCAACACACATGAAGAATATTTGCCACACACATAAAGTTGTACATATAGTGAATATTAACTTAGACAAAATAACACACCTTTATTCCAAAGCTTGGAGCCTTTCTACTCACAAGTTCTTTCATTCACCAAATTCCAATTACAAATGGAGAGAGCAAACCCTTACATAGGTTTAAGATCCATCTCCTCTTTACAATAAACAATGAATTGTTTTCATAGATCCTCTAATCTCTCCGAAGAATAATCATAAAATAATCCTTTCTAACCAACTTCTTATGAAAAGTAGAAAGAGTTTGTTGAGATCCACAATTTCCTCTAGGAGGTTACAATAAAATATTCTAGGGAAACAATTTTCAATGAAGCTCTCATCTAACTAACTCCAATAGCCAAGTCAACAATAATAGAATAGTGGAGTTAGTTACAACAATATCCTAAAAATAGAGCCAAGTAGTTGAGTGCCTCCTTTGTTTGAGAGATGGACCATGTCAAGGCTCCAAAAATGGCAAGTAGATGCTTATCCACTTGCGTGCCTTCCTAGAGATGAGTCTCATGTGCAAGATAGTAGGACGACCTCCATATTGTAGCTATGAATGACTTCCATATGTGGACAAACCAAATAGATGTGCAAATAACCGAGCTCACACATGTGGCTTGTAGACTAGGTCGCCCCATGAAATGTCATGTAGAATGAGTCAATAGGTTTCCATGTGGCAATGTATCACCATCCCAAGGTAGAAGTAGCGGTGGAGGATCAAATAGATGCTCAAAAAGTGTGAACGCCCTCATCAAGAGGACATGGAGAAGTGTGCAAAGCGACCTCATCCATATGCATGTACAAATGTGCAATCAACTCAAGTGGACAAATAGCATGAGGAAGTGTGCAAATAACCTCCTAAAGTCTTCATCATGGAAATGGTTAAAAAGTAGAGCGCTCAAGTGAATTGGACCTGTTATCACTCAAATCTGCACCAAGCAAACCTAAGAGAAAACTACGAGAAAGTAGCTTGTTGTCACCGCTAATCACTCCTCCGTTCGCACTGGTGCTTTTCTAGTCACACGGGGCATCCCTAGTGTTCAAGTACAAAAAATCACTTAAAAATCTGTGTGTTAGTATGACAGATTAGCACATAAAATAATGGTCCTTAGTATGCGTGCAAGCAACCAAAGACAGAAGAATATTTATACTTAAAGAGTGCGAGAGAATTCCAATTCGCAACAGCTAAATATAAAAGAAATAAAGAGAATGAATGTGGATTTTAAGTGATTGATACATTCAAAGTAAAGGCACCATACTGCCTACACCATTGCAGAAAACAAAATTACGGAACCAACGAATTCAAAGAGCTGTGAAAAACTGCATAGTCAAACTCTATCATTGCATTTGTCAAAAGATTGTCTGCATCATAGAGACATAATACAAGACTGGCTGCAGTAATGTGCTCTGCAAAGAGTATAGGCAGCAAGAAGAAAAAGAGAGAAATATGGAAGAAAGAAGGCTGCTGGCTGCTCACTGAAAAACTTTGCTGAAATAATGCCACTCGCCCTACTTATATAACTTGCCAAACCCTCCAAACTAGGCAACCTGCACATACCAAACCTCATTGCTGTAATGTGGCTGTTTCAAAATAAGAAATCTGCATATAATAACCACCTAACAGCCATAACAATAGCCATCCAAGAGGAGGTCGCTCTTCTCTAAAAATATCTCAGTCATTCTCTCTCAATTGTCTCCATGTGTTGTTGACTTCAGTGATTTCCCCTTAAATACAATTTCCAAAAACTCTCTGTCCAATAATAGATTTTCCTTTTCTTGCACACTAATCCATGCAATTGTCTTTTCTAAAAATAATCCTCTCTAAGTCTTTCAAAGTTAGCAAGGACTCCAAGGACCTAGGTGCCCTTCCTTACCAATAATAGCTGATGAGTCATCCACTGAAAATAGAACTGAAGCATGCAACCCAATTTTAGCTCACTGCCAAACTTATCAAAGGAGGCGCCTAGAGTTTCCTTGAAAATAAGGGCACCTAGGGTTTCCTTGAGAGTAGTGTGCCTAGGGTTTCCAAGAAAAAGATGCTGCCACGTATCATACGGGAACCAATAGCATTGGGCCCTCACCTGTCAATAATAGCATTGCTAAAAATAGTAGCCCGACCTAAAAGATAGGAAAGATGAAAAATGTAGGGAACCACTAGGAGAACACTGCCAAATATAGCATGCCTAAAATAGGCATGGATAAAAATAACAACATCTTGCATGTCAATGAAATCAGTCATCTGATTCCATTTTTTGCAAGGAATCCAAATATGTCCTCGAAATCGTCATATGAGCCCTGAAACCTTAACTGCTAAAAATAACAGTGTCTCATATGTCGCCTGGAAAAGGCTCATCGACATTGTGAGCTTGCAAGGATCCCAAATATGTAATCACCTCTGACATGCGGACCTTCAAACTCTGGCTCCTAAAAAATAGGAAAACTACTAAAAATAACAATTTCCTCCAAAATTGATGAATATGCCTCTGGAACGCCCTTGCATATGAAATGAACTGTGATCCTTGAAAAACCTATCTCTGATCTATGTGAAACCTATCCTTGACTACTAGCTTGATAAAAGCTAGTTGGCTCTTAACCCTCTAGATGCATAGGAAAATTTGGGGGTTAACAAGACCATAAACACTCAAACCCCAACTCCAAAGAATATGCAACAAAACCCTCCAAGTGGCACGTGTGGCTCCAAATCACCCATATATCAAGGTAGATGGAGTGGATCTCAAGATAGGAGGTTGATAGACACCATAGATCAAGTGCCAAGTCATGAAAAGGCCTCAACAACCTCCACATGTGTGCCACAAGTTCAACCACTATCCAATGAAAAATGCCTCGATCCATGAGAAATGCCTCCACATGTGTGCAAGCAAGGGAGTGCTCCATGAGAATGAGGTGTGTAGACATGATAAAGTGCAATCTCAACATAAGAATAAAGCCAAGCGCTCTAGTGATGGAAACTCCTTGTGCAACAAGGAGTGGGTTGGCCCCTCCATCCATACAATAGCTGCCTGAAAAAACCATGAGGAAGTGGAGTGCTTCCCAAGGTAAAGTGTCTATCACATAGAATATGACCATAAGACCTCAATAGACATCTAAAACTCCAGGGTGTTCTCACCCAATGTGTTCTGCCATTCATCCTCCTCCTCAAGCTGAAAACTACCAGTATGCTATGCCAAGTGCTGAAAATTCAAGGAAGAGGGGAGCATTCACCAAGATGAAGTGTTAATCCCATCAAGTATGACCATAGGACCATGATAGACACAATCCCTAGGGTGCTCTATCCAAGCTGTTTGATGCCATCAACCTTGCCAAGTGCCAGCCTGAAAGCCTAGGTCCCTCTAAAATGCACATGAAGGTGAGTGCTCTTCAAAGTTAGTTGTCTATTTAATTAAATATCATTGTGATAGTGCAGTAGACACTCCAAGAGCTAGGGCGCTCCATCACAACCCTCAAGTAGCATATCATCATCAAAACCCTAGCCAAAACTCCCCAGGGTGCTTCATAGTATGGCAAAGAAGTGAGTGCTCTGGCAAAAGAGGTGTCTATCCTGTTAAACATCATCATGAAAGTATAATAGAAACATGAAATTCCAAAGCACTCTTCCACAAGAGCCACATCTAAACACATCATCACAAACCCTAGGGCGCTTTGAAGCATGGTCAAGGAGGTCGACGCTCCATGAAATAATTTGTCTATTTTTTCAAATATTATCAATAGAGTAAAATAGACACAAAAAAGGCTAGAGCACTCATTCTTCAAGAGCCATATCCAATCATGTCATACAACCATGCTAGGAACAATATCACGAGGCAAGGAGTTAGCACCATCAAGCAAATTAATCCAAAGATAATGAAGACAACCACCATTTCACATCATAACACATAGGAGCATGACATCACCATTAATCAACACCAAGGAGTATGTGATCATGAAGAAAGCAACGAAGACAACCATCCACATAGTTCACTGAATCAACATCTCATGCAACATCATAGAAGATCCAAAATCATCATTATCTCCACCCAAGATGCACTATCATCAAGCAAAAATAAAAGGTATGCATCCCAAGCTCATCATCATCCCTGCAAGTTACCCTTGCAAAACCTGTCATGTGATGAAAATCCCAATTTACCACGCATGTGAATATGAGGGGTAACAATGGCTCCAACAATGAAAAATAAGCTCTCTATTTTGAGAATCTCATTTCATGTATTTTTGGCATTGTTGGCTTATGCCTTTTATTCCTTGCAAAGCCAATTTGATGCGAAAATGAAATATACATAAAGTAAAACCCTAAAAAGGGTGACATCATGCCCTAGAAGGGTGACATAGGTTTGAAAAGTGAGACGTCAAGCCTCAAAGATGAGATCGTTGGGCCTCCAAAGGCCATGTGTCATGCTCTCATGTGCAAAAGTGCCATGCCATTTGTCTCCTCATATGAAACCACCTTTGGAAC
>SNQJ01S0044433.1:0-14767 GCA_010110895.2 Picea sitchensis | reverse complement strand
ATCATGTATTATACGGTTCAAGCATGGAAATACAATAGCCTACTGGAAATATAGAATATAAACATCAGCTAGATCTCATGGATCATCACTGGAATACAAGCAAATAGCATAAAAATACCCGTGATCAGAAGATGATAGCAGATTTGATTCATGCACGGATAGATCGGCAAAAATATGCGATTCTGGAGAAGTATGGTAACTGCTACCAGCTGGAAAACTCATCCGGAAGAATAGACCGTCAGAATGCGCTGGAAACTGCTCCAATAGGAGCACACTGGCCTCTAGACTGAAATGGATGAGTGTCGGATCTCAGATCTGGTCTCTGAGGCACTGGATCTAGACCCCTGGGGGGTTTGCACACCTCCTAGGACACTGGATGCGCCCCAAATGATTCCACCAACAGAATCTGATGCTATATGGCTCAAAACGATCGTCTCGCCAAATGCGGAACTGGGTCGGAAGGATTTGCCCAGATCTGCTCTGATACTCTGCATGCAACCCCAAATGTCTGTCCGGAAGAGTTGCACCCTAAATGGTTGGATGAGGCGATATGCAAGATTCCATCGTCAGAATCCGATGATAGATGGCTCAATAGAAGCGCCCTGGGTGGATCTCAAATGGGTTGGAAGGAAACTGCAATCTGGACTCGAATTTCGTGCAACTCTCCAAACCCTCGAACTGACTTGCGCCCTCACTAGCTCAGTTGCGCACTCTAATATGGATACTCCTGAAAAGTACGGTGAAATACCTGGATGGTATCTCCGATGGGCTAGGGTGTGTCTCTCAACACCAAAACCGATCAATGGTGGTGGTTTCCTCCAGAAATCCACAAAACAGTATGGTCGGCTCTCTTCCTCATCTGGGAACTCTCAACATCAAATCATAACAATGCATAATGAGGAATTAGGTCAAATTCCTCCCTTTATACCTTTCCCAATCTAATTCACCATTGACCTCACTTAAGCTAGGCGCTTTCCTCCTAATGTGAAATATTAATTAATTAAGTCCCCCTTTAGCACCTTTTCATTCTAATTCTTCGTTGACTTAGGCTTAAGTGACTTTTCCTAAGTATTTTGGCTTAATTCATCGTTATCCATCAATTCCTCCTTATTTCTCCATCTTGTTCCCTGTTTGTGCCTGACTATAGTCTACGGGAACACATAGACTACTAAGTAACTCCCTGTTGGCCTACTCTTGGGAACGGGACATCACACAACGTCTGATAGTTGAACCCAATCTCCCCCAATGAATATAACCATTGAACCCCCAATACTGCATCAATATTTGATAGGTCAACTACATAGAAAGTATTTTTCATGGTGTAGTTGCCTAGTTTGACCTCTAGGTCTAGGATCATGTCCAAACATGTCATCGTGTATCCATCTGCCATTGCCACGTGGAATCCCTCAAACTCAATGCGTAACCCCCTCCTGGCTACTAAAGACGCATCTATGAAATTGTCGGTAGCCCCACCATCAACTAAAGCGGTCATGTGTTGCCCCTGTACAAGGGCGTTGAGCCAGAGAGTGTTGTACCTAGGTACTCCAGAAAGGGTTGCTACGGTTCCCCCTTTCACCTCTCTACAAGGTTTTGTCTCCTCCTTGGGTTGTGCCCCAGCCGGTATCTAAGGTTTCTTCGGCTGTTGCTCTAGCATATGTGTGGTCTCATCCTTTGTATCACTGTCAAGGTGTGCCCCTATATCCTCATCCTCCTCCTCACTGGCTGATTCCACCTCAATGTAGTGGATTTGTCCCTTTCCCATGCATTTATGCCCTGGGACCCAAGGGTCTCTATAAGAGAAGCAAAGCTTCTTCCTCATCAACTCTCGTCTCGTGTCATCATCCAACTTGGTTTTACCCTTCCATTCCCTTTGAGGATTCTTCTGCTCCCAGTCTCTCTGTGGTACAAAGGGTTTGGTAAAGGTTTTGGGTTTCAACGTTGAGTCCCCCATGTCTCTCGTGCGCAGAATGGCCTCCTGTAAGGTGTGAGGCTTGAAATCCTTAACCCAACCCCTCAATGGCTTTGTCAATGCCTCGATGATAGCATCACTAGTCTACACTCCGATATATCTGACATGACCACGGCCTTCCACTGGAACTCTGTGATGAAGGCCTCAACTGATCCAATCTGTCTCAATTGTGTAAGGTCCCTGAAGTGGAGCTCTGGATCTCTCCTGTCAAATCTCTCCATCAACCTCTTATTGAACTCCAAATATGAAGTGATGTGGCTGTGACCCAATGTCACCAACCCATGGTACCACCACACGTGGGCCTCCCCCTCCAAGTGCAAGGTAGTGAAGCCGATAGCTTCTGACTCTGTCATCGGGTTAAGCTTGAAAATAAATTAGGCGGCGTCCCTCCCAGTCCTAACCTGAAATTCCCCCTGGCTGGTAGGGCCTACCCCAGCCATTGCCCGATTCCGGTGGTTCGTCATGTTTACGGAAGGAAACTTGTGAAGGTAAGGTGTCAAGCTTTTGTACCCATGCCTGAGCTGAGCAACGTGATGATCGGTCGAAAGTAGGAATGTTCAGCTTTCCCACTTTCTTGATGAAATCCATGTTGTGAGTTTGCTTGTTGCCTCTCTATGCCTCCTGGGGTCTGTTTCGATATCTGATCGAACAATAGTCCATCAAACTCATGTCTGCATGGAACTCCGATCCTAGTGCCAAGCAGTCTCTCCTGTACTCCGCGAATGGATCCTATGGCACCACCTGTCCCTGACCCGGCTGTCCTCTTGGCTGCCCTGGCTATCCCAATGGTTGTCCCAATGGTTGTCCTCCTTGGAACTGTGGGTATAAAGGTCGGGAAATCCTCCCAGACGATGTGTAAGCTCGAACTGGTGAAGGGTTTGGACTAGCCTCGCCCTGAGATCCACTGGAGCCATTGGCCCCACCTCCCTAGTGTCCTCCTAAACCACTCGGCCCTCCTGCAACATTGGCTCCTATAGTGCTCATGCTATGGTGGAGCATCTGTGCACTGATAGCCATCTGTTGTATGGCATTCATCATGTCTCTTTGTCCTCTAGCTAGGTCATTCAACATGACATGCGTACTATCAACATGTGTCTCGGGGCCTTTCCCCCTGCACTCGGGTGTCTCACGCCTGTCACCCATAGTCCTCTCTATCTCGGCCTTTGTGTCTGAACTGATATGCTCTCTGTCCTCTAACTCTGGCTCTATTTCTAACTGAGTGTGGAAGGGGGTGTAATCCCTTCTATTTATGTCTCTCCTATCTCTGTTATGACCTCTACAGTATTGAATGTACTCGTCCCCAAAATGTCCTCGGCCCCGTCGGTATTCTTCACCTATTCCCGGAATCATGGGGTCATGAGAAGCACTTCTTCCCAAGGTGGCAGGAAGAAGGTTCTGATACCACTAAAATATCCCTAATCCAGTTGATCTGGATATCTATTGTTGAACTATTGGTTTATCACTCGGATCTGATACTCTGGGGGGTTTCTAGATGTGTTTGAGTTAATGTGTGAACATGCTTGGTGATTTCCGCATGTGTGTTTCGTTCATTTAGTGTTTTAGCAGTATAAAGATAATGCATGCGAAAGAAAGGACAACACAGCTCACTGATATATAATGGGAAAAAAGCAAGAAATACAATAATAAGTTGGAAGAAGATATATTAATCATCAGTTAGATCTCACAGATCATCACAGTAATACAAATCAACTAACAAGAAATACCCATGATTAGAAGAATGAAGGTTGATCTATGCATGCACGGATAGATCGACAAAATGCAGTCCGGAAGCTCACGGCAACTACTGCAGATACTGGAAAATTGTTGCAGATACTGCTGAAGATACTGGAAATTGTCTCAAAGGGAGCGCCTTGGCCTCTAGGCTGATCCTTGTAACTGTCGAACTGAAGATCCGACCTCTGAAACTCTGGATGTCACCCCCTGGGGTTTGCGCACCTCCTGGGTTGTGGGAGTGCGCCCTAATGATCCCACAGGAGGAATCTGACAATATGTGTCTCAAAACAATCGTCCTGGTCTCCTCTGTAATGGGTCGGAAGGGTTTCCTCGGATCTTCCCCAGAATACCCCCTGGAACCCCCAAATGTGCTTCCTCAAGAGTCCCACACTTTCTGACTGTTTGTTGCGCCTTCGGAGATTCCACTGTCAGAAACTGACGACTGATGGCTCAAAAGATGCGCCATGGCTAGCTCTCAAATGGGTCGGAAGGAATCTGCAAAATACATCTCTGTCTCGTGCGACCACACAAACCCTCTCTCTAACCCTTGCACCCTCATTGGTTGAGCTACGCAACCACTGTACTAAATCTCCTGAACGGCACGGTGAAATACCTGGATGGTATCTTCGATAAGCTAGGGTGTGTCTCTCAACACAGAAATCGATCAATGATGGTGGTTTCCTCCAGAAATCCACAAAACAACAAGGGGGTCGATCTCCTCCTCCTCTGGAAATATCTCAACATCAAATCATAACATAATGAGGAATTAGGTCGAATTCCTCCCTTTATACTCTTCCCGATCGAATTCACCATTGACATCACTTAAGCTAGGCGCTTTTCCTCCTAAGGTGAATAATTAATTAATTAAGTCCCCCCTTAACACTTTCCATTCTATTTCTCCATTGTCTTAGGCTTAATTGACTTTTCCTATGCTTTTTGGCTTAATTCATCGTTTAGCCACCAAATCTTCGTTATTTCTCCTCTTGTTCCTTGTTTGTGCCTAACTATAGTCTACGGGAACAAATAGACTACTAAATCACTCCCTACTGGCCTACTCTTGGGAACGAGACATCACATGTGGATTCTCCCTTTGAGATGTTGATATTATGACTAATGCATCGATTGCATGTTGTGAGGTGGTGATTGTTAAGTTATCCACCAGTGGGCCTAGAGGGCCCGGTTATTTAATGATCTCATGGGAGCCCATAACCCCTAAGGAGAGTATAACAAAGTAACATCTTATGGGTTGGGCTCAACTCAATCTATTTAGCAATTAACCTGCAACTTTTATGAAGCTGGCCTCCATTGTGAATTCGGCCAAAAATGTAATGAAGTCAGCCCTACAAAGTTACAAAGTCAACTTCTTACCATGAATCTGACGAACAATTTATGAAGGTTGGCTGGAAATATTAAAAAAAAAGCTTATCACAAAACATTCCTACTTCAAAAAGATAACCACTTGCCATCATCCAATTAATCCCCCAACTCCATCTTAGTCCATTGTTGTTCCTTTCATAAAAATGCAACATAATTTCTAAGGCGTAGGCAACAATATTTCTTTATGCTAATAATAATTATCCTCCATATTTCCCTTGAATGGAATTAATGATAAAAGTACAATCCATGCTTAAAAAAACACTCTAGCCAATAATAATTTTAATGACCAATCATGAGGTCGGCCTCTTACTGAATCTCACATGCAATTTATGGAGGCTGGCCTGCAATTACAAAATATGTTCATCATAAAACATCCCTTCAAAATGGACAGCCACCAACCACCTATTGGTGTTGCTTTTATAAGAATGCAATGTATTTTTCAAAGGCATGAGCACCTTCTCCTTTTGCCAACAATATCTCTTTATGCTAATAATAATTATCCACCATATTTCCCTTGAATAGAATTAATGCCAAAGTACTATCCATGATACACATACCACTCTTCCCAATCATAATCATAATGACAAAATTATGAGGTCAACCTGTNTAGCCAATAATAATTTTAATGACCAATCATGAGGTCGGCCTCTTACTGAATCTCACATGCAATTTATGGAGGCTGGCCTGCAATTACAAAATATGTTCATCATAAAACATCCCTTCAAAATGGACAGCCACCAACCACCTATTTAGTCCATTGGTGTTGCTTTTATAAGAATGCAATGTATTTTTCAAAGGCATGAGCACCTTCTCCCTTTGCCAACAATATCTCTTTATGCTAATAATAATTATCCACCATATTTCCCTTGAATAGAATTAATGCCAAAGTACTATCCATGATACACATACCACTCTTCCCAATCATAATCATAATGACAAAATTATGAGGTCAACCTGTTAGTACGAATCTGAAATGCAATTTTTGGGGGTCGGACTCCAACCACGAGATATGCTCATCATAAAAACATTTCCTCCTCGAAAAGATAACCACCCATCATCATTCCATTAATCCATCAAATCCATCTTAGTCCATTGCAGTTCCTTTTATAACATGTTATACAATGTCTTTTTCAAAAATATAGGCACCTTCCCCTCTTTGTCATAATATCTCTCCATGCTAATGATTACTATCCTCCATATTTTTCTTTAAAAAGTGTTTTTTTAATCTTCAGTAGTGTTACTCTTGCCAATGACAATTTTCAATGCCAAATATGCAATTAATGCATGTTATTCTTTGGAAATGGAAATGCTCCCTCTCTTGCATCACATATCTTCTCATTTAATTTAAGCAATTGAATCTTAAATACATGCTTGCATGTTCATGACAGTAACCTTCCTTATTTTCCTGAAACATGAAAGCAACATAACACTTAGTGTTCCAGTCATCACATCAAATCCATTGTCTTCGACTCTTCAACTATATTCCATCCTTGCCAAATCTATGAATTCAATGTGATTCAAGAAAAGATAATAATGTGCAAAACAAATCATCATAATGTTATTATTTTAAATACTAAAGACCATACAGATCTTTCTTAAAGGTTATTTGATGCTAATCATAATATTAAACTGATTCCCTACTTTTGGGTCCTCCACTATCAACAGTTAAAGGAAAAATACTTTACAAATTAGAAAGTCCAACGACATAAATCTGATATCCCAAGAATAAGGAAGCTAGATGTTTTCACCAAATAATTATATAGGTTAAACATGAGCATTGCAATAAAAGCCATCAAATTTCCTATAAAGTCTAATAGTAAAAGTTAACACTTTCATCACAAGGATGTCCTCTCATTGATAGTCCAACGACAATTTAAGCCAGTTCTGCCTAAAATTTAACAACTAGCTAAGAATATCATACATTTTCCGAAGAAGAAAAAGAGAGATGACCTAAACTAACCAACTATATAAGTACAAATCAATTAACTGAATTATAAAAGATTAATTCGAACTACAATATAATTACACTTAATTACATGAAAACCAACTCAATAAAGACTTTCCAGACGGCTTCTATTAAATATTTGTATGCCACAATACCATACAGCACCCTCTGTCTCAGTATCTGGCCTCTATGTGATCATGTGCCAATATCAGTTTTATCTGTCTTCTTGCATACAACAAAATGTTTGTGAAAATCAACTGCCTACTCTAGCATTTACACTAGCAAAAGTGAAAGTAGCACCTTGCCCTCCTTGTATTTTGACATGTCAGCAATGCAATATCTTCGTCAAGTCAAGGTTTTACACGAGTCTTTCTTATGCTCTCAGCAAAGACAAATAAGCAACCCAGAAATAAGCAAGATTAAAGAACCAAATATGATCATACATGCAACCTATCCAACAAGCTGGCCAGTCAGGATACACTAAATCTTTCATATCTGTAGAAAAATAGAGAAACTATAAATAGAGCAAAAGTTGCAGCATTTTAAAACCATAAATCTGTCCCCTCAGAATAGCAAAGAACTAGTTCAAGAATAATATCATTTGCATGATCAAATACATGAGATATTAGACACTATTTTCAGCTATAGCCATTTCTAAGCACATACAATAATATTGGTAGCTATGAAGTTTCATCATTTCTGGATTATTAACTAAATATATTACTTTTAGAACTCCCAATAGAAATGACAATTTTAGTAGATGCAAGATTCTTCAGCAAAGCAGATGTCTACAATTCAATAATTTATATTGGGGATATGGAGGAACAGTCAACACTGTTGGATTATTAACACTCCTATACTATTTGAATAGGAGTCACTTTATAAGTCAGTGACATGTGACCAATGCAATGTTAGTTGTTGTGGTTAGAACTTAGAAGTTGTTGAGAATTATAGCTGGGACAGGGAATTTCCTTTGGGTTCAGTGTTGAACCATGGTTTTAAAAATCAGACGACTTTTGAGGAACGATTAGGGTCCAGCTGGATGGGGCAGGAACCAGTAATGAACGGTCGAACCCGGTTTCAGTGAACTGGTTTTTAAAATACATAAAATATTTAAATTTTAACTTGAAAAATATGTTTTAAGATTTTAAATCATGTTTCCAAAGCATTAGAAATTAATTAGAGACAACATATCCAAAGTATGTCATGGAATATATCAAAGCGACACCAAGTGCAATACATATCTAGAATTGGAACATAAATACACATAATCAAGGAGGCTCTAAGTAGCCTGCAACATCAAATAACATACTAAGTTAGAGTCACTGATACTATGGGTGGGAATACCAATGACAAATACAAAATAGCCATGGGGTAGATACTAGAACCTTAGATGAAAGAATCTCATAGCTAATGAGTCATGACTGTCGGTAGTCCTCAATAATACATAATCATCCAGGTGCAACCACTCACCACTTCTCTCTCCCTCCATCCTCCTCCTCCTCCCCTATATCAAATGCAAGTGCATTTGTTGATGTGGACTCGGAGGATGACCCCTCAGAAGGATCACCATCATCAAAGTGACGGCTCTAGCACTAGTTCATTACAAGATCCAAGTTGGCTAATGAGTCCTTTGTTGTTCAAACCCATATCATCCAGAAAACACATCCCACATCTTTGTCTTTCCCTTCAACCTCTTCTCTCTCCACAATATATAAGGCGAAGAGGTTGGTGTGCACATACACTACTAAGTCACCTAACACGACGACAAAGAAGAGTTCAATAGAAAAGTTTATGCCAGGTGGGGTACATTTTGCAGGGGTTGTGACAAAGGAGGTTCAACAATCAATACCACCAACAATGAGGGGTACATAAAGGGTTTGGTTCTCTTTATTAAATGTAAGTTCCATTACCCTCGAGACATGATAGAATCCAGTGGAAACATGTAATCTTACCAATCTTGAAATCCCACAGCTATTAGAATGCATTTGAATTTTGAATGGGACACATTATCCCCACTTTGGGATAACTAGGAGATCATGTCTCGGAGCCCACATGGTCCTAGACATATAGATCACCAAGAGAGCCGGTCGACTTAGAAACCATCACAGAGCCATCTTTTCTCCCCCTTTTGACGCCTCACTTTGTCACGACTGTCCGGCATCCATCACCTTGACTTGGTCACATCCCGGAGAGCGTTATTGTCCATGAGGTAGTGAGTATGGGTATCATGTTTTGTGTCACTCTGATCCTCAACAACTTTGAATATGTGCATTTGGTTCTTTATTCCTAAGGTTGCATGGATCTTATGTTGTCCGCAGTGACCATATGGGGGATGACAGAATGCCTAACAGCTTGTGTCCTGTAACGAGAGTTACTGCCCAGGGGATTCTGAAAAATCCATCGTCGGTCAGATCATGCGCCACCATTTTACCTTATTTCCAGCTCCACCACATCCATTACAGATGCAGGCATAGGAGTTTACCAATCATTTGGGGTTGTGCCACCTTGTGCTGGAAAGAATGGGCTAACTGGCATGGGGGTGCAGTAGAATATAAAATCCTAAGAATAAAAACCTCGAGATGCCGGCCCAAGGATCCCAGAAAGCTTAATAAAAGAGCTTCTGACAAAGCAGGGGACAGTGAAATAAATCAAGACCTAGTTTGAGGGATGGGGGTCTCATCACGAGCCATCTCATTAGGTCCATAGATTGTCTAATGGTGTGACACTGCAGATGTATGTCTGGTCCTGACGGGGTGAGTGGCTCTTGGTGGCATAGCATAGCCAGAGAAAGGGGTCTCATCATGAGCCCACGACCTTCTCATTTAAGGGTGAAGTACTTGTGGGTAACATTGCACCTCTGGTCACCGCAAGCCGAGGTAGGTGTCCCTTGACTGCTTCTGAAGAAAAGAAACAGCAAAAGATAAAAACAATAAGACAAGACCTGGGCAGAGGATAGGAGGTCTCATCCCAAGATGAACTATGGGTCAAAATGAGCATCTAGCGGTCTGACACTACCAACATCTGGTCACCACATGGTGAGTGGCTCTTGGTGGCATAGCCAAAAAAAAGGGAGGTCTCATCACGAGCCAACCTTCTCATTTCGTGAAATGTTTGTGGCTAACATTGCCACCACAGGTCACCAAGCTTGAGTGTGTCTTTGAAGGTGGCATCTTGGAAAATGAAGATTAAAAGGCATGAATGGGCTTGGAAATATCATCCATGGCGGGTCGCGACTCACCCTCCTGAGGCTTTAGCGGTAAGCCATCCCTTCTATCATTGCACCTTTTTCCCAAGCATCCCATCCACCTCACCTGCTTGCATGACTTGGATTTGATCATTTCCAGGAACAACCTTTTTCCGGTAGACTCTGTAGCCCAATAGGACGTCTTGTCACTTTCACCAAACTTGTAATGCAGGCTTGTATAATGTCTCTGAGATTTTAACTAGGATAATAGGAGTTTTATGCACATGTTTAATAAATAATGATGATTAGATGTGATTGACATTGCTATGATCCTATTATGAGCCATGGAGGCGTGGATGTCTGAGGATCATGCCGTGGACTAGTACACATTGGGAGATGATTAGTTGGGACCTCCATGGGGATGAAGAGCCCAACATATGGATGTTGTGATCCCAAACAGGGGTAGAGAGACATTAGAGGCTTGCATCGGAGAAAAGGGATGATGTTCCACCAGAGACAGCCTTGAAGGCCTGGACCCGGGGGGGGTATTTCCGTCCCACTATGGTGTTGGCCTTGGAAGTCCTATGATGTCACCCTTGATGATCATGACATCATCCAGCCTTTTGGACATCTTTGGAGGTAGATTTGGCAGTGTTGTCATGTGTGGAAGGTTGGAGAAGCCCAGGGATGGCTAATGTTTTGCTCCATGATGTTGCATTTGCCCTGGAAGGGGAATGATGTCTCACTTTGGCTTGATTAGGTTTTAATTTGGGCATTTAATGTAAAAATGGTATGATTTTATTATTTTGGCCTTGTCGGCCTTTTCATGACCCTAAAGGTAAATTTAGGTCATTGTCATACTAAATTGAGGGGTTTTGACTCTCATTTTTTTTCATCATCTTTCACTCACCATTTGGTGAGGTTTGAAATTTGCGTCATTTTTGGGGTGATTGGCTGAAATTGTGGTGGCTTGTTGAAGGAAGACTTTTTCTTGGCATTTTGGCATTTCTCTTGGTGGAAGGTAGAGGTTTTCTAATCAATTTCTTGGTTGGTAAGTGAATTTTTAAAAAACTTCTTGATTGAATGGTTGTAGTGTTGTGCTGCATTTGTTAGTATAATTTGTTGAATCAAACCCTAGGTGACAAGAAACACACATTGAGGTCCTTGTCTCATGTCCCACACCGAGGTTTAAGCCATTTTTTGAAGTGAGATAGAGCCTTACCTTAGCAACACTCTATTCTTTCTTTCTAACTTTGGTGTTGAGGATAGAGCCATGCCATGGCCTCCATCCATCTTCTTCTTGCTAGCCGTTTTTTCTTATTTGTTGAGCTAAGAAGGAGAAAAGCGCACCATGGATTCCCTACACCTTGTTGACCCGATTTTCCTAGGGTTTACCCTAGTAAACCCGATTTTCCTAAGGTTTACTAGTAAAGCCTTGCTTTAGCAACAGGTTGCCTAAACCCTCTTGTCTTACCTCTTATCAACCATTATTAAAGCTAGTTGTTTCCATTAATCTAAGGAAGGAAGAGAAACGTGAGGCCTTATATAACAGCAAAGTGATCCTCTCTCCCCAAGGGTTTCATCCTTGAGGCCTTACCATAATAACACCTCAAGGTTTAACCTTCCTGTCCTTAGTCCTACTATTATCTTTTGATCCTTCAACTTTCGTCCTCCTTTTGACTCCATATACCATAAGAATGCATTGATCTAAGGCCTTTGTGTTGAGTAACTTGATCCCACAAACTTCCAATACCTTTGAACAAACTATATATACTAACCTAGCCTAGACTAACTCTACTAACCTAGTGTTGTCGTCATCTTCTTGTGATATAAACACTTTTGTGCAACTATCATTTTACTTTTAAAGCAATTGAATGGTTGGTTAAAGGCAATATCTATGAAGTGCAATTTGTTACATTGAATGCAAGTTGCTAGCATTTGAGAAGTGATATTGTAACCGTTGTTATTGTACAAACATCGACTTAGTCAATGTTGTGCTCAATTGCTGACCTTGAGGAAAGTCATTTGATTATATGAAGTACTAGCCAGGCAAGCTTGCACACGTAGTTTTATTGTTGCTTTGTTCTGTTGGGGATACTTCTTGGTTACACTGTTTATCTTTGTGAAACAAATGGGACTTTCTGATCGGTGGTGGTGACTTGTTAGGGGGGATTATTATCATTTAGCCTTTCAAAGCCCTTTGCCTTCTCAAAACCCTGAGGTCCTGGGGCGTCTCCCAGACCTTACCTCCCTAAAATAGAAAGAACCTCCATGGGGTGTGATTGGGTGGGATTGGTTCAGTTATGCCATTTTGATCTCTTTTCATCCATCTAATGTCCCTAACTTTCATTAGATATGGGACCTAAAATTCTATACCTCCATATGAAGTCCAATGAGGTTGGAACCACTCTCAAACATCACGAAACAGTGGTGGTAATGTTAAAAATGTAAGTGGATGAAAATGAAGATAAAGGAGAATGTAACTTTAACATTACCATTAATTACTGCGGTGGGGTGAGAATGGAGTTGGGGACCTCTTTGAAGTATTAATGGCATTAGTGAATAAAATAACCCTCGGTTGCACACAAAACACCTACAACTCCAACTTGCATGAGAAAAAATGAGCCAAGTACTTCTCTGTTACTTGGGTTTTAGGTTTAGGGACCAAACCAGCAGGTTTGGTCATAAACCAGCAAATCCAGTTGGGATTATTGATCGGTTTGAACCAGTGGACCATCAAACCGGTAAGCCAAATGGAACATGATTCCAGGTGCCGGTTTTAAAAACAAGAGGTGTGAGCGATCAGGAAATAGTTAGAGATATTTTGAAAATGCAATTATTTTCGAGAAAGTAAATTCTATTTTGAAATTCACTTTAATTAAAGTGAAAGTCTTATTTTAAGCAGGTTAGTCTAAAAGTGTATTTCATGCATGCATGACTTAGACTAGAGTAATCTCAGAAATAGATTAAAGTTTTGGTCTCAACTAAAACTATAAAGGCAGTTCAAATTCTATTTTCAGAAAGTAAATTCTATTTTGAAATTCACTTTAATTAAAAATTGAAAGTCTTATTTTTAGCAGTTGAGTCTAAAAAGTGTATTTCATGCATGCATGACTTAGACTAGGAGTAATCTTAGAAATAGATTAGAGTTTTGGTCTCAACTAAAACTATAAAGACAGGTCAAACTAGAGAGTTCAAACACAAGAGAAAACATGAGCAGTTGAGCAAGTTTAGCGTTTGAGAGAGAGAGAGTGTAGGCAGCCAGGAAAGAGATATTTCTAGGCAGCGCACAGTTCCGTACAGTCATACGGAACAATTCCATAAAGTCGTACGGATAAAACAGTATGGATCCATACAGCAGTATCGTACAACAGAAAACTATTGTTTCTGTTTTTTCAGCACACTGGACTCTTATCAGGTTGTTCCACTCAAATTCTAGGTGATTTTTTGGTATCCGTGCAATGTTTTTTGGGAAGCTTGTGGAGGTTTCCTTGTAAGTTTTTCGAAGGAATGAAAAGCTAGTTTTGAAAGAGTAATTACCTGTGTTGTGTGAAATTAATTTTTATGCTTCTACAGTTTGATTTCCAGCTATTGTGTGATTAATGCTATGGTCTAAAATTTATTTTTGCAATAATTAAATTCAACAATCTACTTGTTTGATTAAGATCATAAGAATTTCAGTCACCTAGGGCTTGGGATTTTCACATGGTATCAGAGCATATTTCTCTGATTGAAATTCTCTAGGATTTGTAGCGGTAAATCAACTGCAAGGAAGAAGGACCAGCAATGAGAGGGTTTCAAAACTAATTTTCAGATTTGGGAATTTGTGCAGTAGATCTCATAAATGGCATCAAGTAGCCTCAGGTTTGAAGATAGATTGGATGGTGCCTTGATTTTTTTTTATCATGGAAGGTGAGACAAGAGGGTAGTGAAGGCCAAGCGGATGATCTTGGATGCCATAAAGGATGATCTAATCCCTCATGTATCCAAGAAGAAGACAGTGAAGGAGATGTTCAATACCCTAGTTAGTCTCTACTAGAGTCAGAACATAAACAAGGAGATGATATTGTGGAACAAACTCAGTTCTATAGTAATGAACAAATCGAACATAGTCACCAGTTACGTTATAAAGATCACACAAATTCGTGATCAACTTGCAGTAGTTGGGGAAAAGGTTGAAGATGCAAGGCTAGTGAACATGGCACTGAATGGATTCACAGCTTCATGGAAACCATTTGTCAAACGTATTTGTGCTCGATAAAACCTTCCCAACTTTGAGAGGCTTTGGGATGACTGTATTCAGGAGGAGACTCGGATGGAGTCAAAGGCCGACAAGAAGGATTGTGAAGAGAACCTAGCTCTATTTGGCCAGTCAAATAAGGGCAGAGGTAAAGGACCCAACAAGGGTAAGGGAAAGAGTGAGGACTCAACCTCACAGCCATGAAAGGACTTGAATAAAATCAAGTGCTTGTATTGTCGTATGGTCATTATGCATCACAATGTCCAGATAAGAAGAAGGGTAAAGGGAAGCAGCAGCAGAAGCATTCAAGCAGGT
>SNQJ01S0044432.1:41773-61515 GCA_010110895.2 Picea sitchensis | reverse complement strand
ATCCATGACAAATTTCATTGCATACATAAGTCTTTTGTCTTTTTTCGACGACTATATAATGAATCACAATTCTAAGAAGATTCAAATAGGTAACAATATTGATGAAATCTTATACGATCATGATGGTATAAAAATGAAAGAGATTCTCTTGGTTTCAAGAATAATTTATCCTCTATTGAGCAAGGCCAACCACGTGAAGGTGGAATCTCACATGGCCCCTCTCCTCATCCTCACATCACTCTCAATTGATCCCCAGAACCCAATCTATAAAATATAAAATAATCGAAAGCAATGTCCTATTAAGATTCATGCATAGAAACTACAAAAGCAAAAATTAATGAAGGTACATGAAATTATGTGTTTCTAAATGATATTTTAGTGTACCACGTACTTTACTATATTAACAACTATTTTCAGGTTTCAAATAATAATTAAACAACATGTAACCTAGGATATAAAAATGTCGCATAAAACTTAAAAACGTGTAATTAACCCATGACATTAAAAGTAAATTATTTTAAGAGAATAATGCATACAAATTAAAATATTATATAGTCACGTACCTAATCCAACCTCAACATCTATGTAATCATCCTTATTCTCTATCTGGATCTTCTTCATCGAACTCGACATCTGTATCATCATTTGGTTCTGAAACGATGTTGAAAGGATTGATGATATCATCATCGTCATCAATGTCATTTTCAAGCATATTTTCATCGACATCATCATCAGGAATTGTAATGTTGTCTCCTATGCCTAGATCATGATCTTCTCCGTCTTCTTCATCTGTCGACCCTCCATGATCTTCCGGCTCTGTCTGATATTCTGTCAAATCATCTTCTTTATCCTCAATATCATCTTCTTCTTGTAAATGAGTATACTTAATTGGACTTCCTCTTGGATCATATATAACAACAAATGACCAATCCCTTTCACCTGAAACATTTGAGTAAAATACCTATTCACATTATCTTGGAAAAATATAGCGATCATGTCCTCTTTCAAACATCGTTGTTTTAATCATTGGAAATCTATTGGCACGTTGAATAACAGTTCTTTCCTCATCTAGTTCATGCATGCATAACCTATAGCATTTGACATCGAACATAACTAGTTTGAAGGAATTAAAGTCACACTCAAGTATATCATTTAAATACCCATAGTATCTATTTTTAGACTCTTGGGGATGTCTGTCACTCCTAGAGGAAACATTAGTAACCTAGAATACTACAACTATCCCACTCAAAAGTTTTCCTTGTTTCATCCAATTGTTTGATGCAAAATTTACGACCACTGCACCACATATCCTTGTGGTGTTTCAACTGCAATATGTCATATATGTAAAAGATGCATTGTCAATTATTAAATTAACATATATTTATATAACTTCGAAAGTATCTAAAAAATACAGTACAGATGTAGTCACATTAGTATAATATAAAATAACTAAATAAAATGGGTGAAATTGCTTACCTGTCCATCTTTCAAACCATATGCTAGATCAATTTCCCTTTGTGTAACATTGGCATCTTCGTTACGACAAGCTTCTCTAACCACTTCAGATAGTCGTTTCCATGATAACCTAACTCCATTATGTTGTTTACATCTTTCAATCCATACATTCATCCAGTCAAGATTGTTTGCAATGTATAAATGCAGTGCATCCCACTCTAGAGAAACTGAATCAAAAAAACATAATTCACCAATATTAAATATTAGTTATGACGTACAATATGAAGGTATAATTATAAATATTTATAATTTATGAAATAAATTATATTCATATATTAATGAGTATGATAATATACACAAAAGGGAAACTTTATATGTATTATTAATATAAACTGTCACAATTATTAATATATTACCTCTCAGTTTTTTCATTCTACCTTTCCCCAACAGATGCTCCTAATCTTCAAATTTTTTGATGGAGTTCACATCCCAAATGCGATCCACTGCATGCATATTTGGCATTGCTAATTTAGGAAAATACTGACTAATATACACCATGGATTGATATACCATATATCCCTCCACCATAGAACCCTCAGGACGTGCTCTTTGTCTAACCAACGGCTTCAATGATTTCAAGTGCCTCTCCACCATCCACATTGACCTTGTGTGAGCAGGTCCACAATTTTCAATCTCCTCAACTTGGTGTATGAGGTAGTGTTCTTGTGCATTGAAAAATGTAGGAGGTATATACTTTTGCATTTCACACATTAGACGAGGAATTTCTCTCTTCCAATACATAGACGCAGGGAATTTCTCCAATACTTTATATCATCTTCATGGATTTCTTTCAATGATAACCATCTACATGAGACCATGACATGAAAATAACATGTTTCAACATAACATAATATAATATATTACATTACATTAGTACAAGTAAAACATGTGTCATTAAGTACAACAATAATTTGAAAGAACATTTTGCTTATAAATCACAACTATGTCTTATCTCATGTATTTTCCAAGATCATATATAACTTTTTTGACGTTGTTTTCAAAGTCGTTGGGGAGAGATAGTGGTAGAACATACCGTAACAACAAATGAATCATTATTTGTTTCGAATCTCAAAGTAGACAAGCAAAAAAAAAAAAGGATCTATAAGGCCAATATATATGAATATGTATACCAAAAATTATTACCTTAATGAAGGTATGCCAATCATGTGTTTCTACCCCACCAAATTCACCATTCTTCGCTCAGACATTTTTATGTTTGAAGCAAAACCCGTGGGAAATTTAATTTGAATGACCTCTTTACATCATTGTTTTGTTGATCTGCTAATAACCATGGAAGGTTATTACTTAAAAATTACATCTAATCTATTTGAATATCGTATCACACTTCACATTGCATGATTGGCTTCCTAAATGTTAGTACACTAGCACAACCACATAATTGTGGTTGATCAACGCCAAAAGTCGATAAGATGAAAAGAACTTTAAAAAGAATATAAGTATTACATTTTATTATTGATTAACAAATAAACAGCTACATTTTATTTATCCGGTGTTAATATTTTAATTTTTGTTAATCAATTTAGGTATAAATCGCTAGCTATCAAAGTAATTTTTAAATATGATTAGGTAATGTAAAAAAGTAAAACACATAAAACATATGTCTTTATAATAGCTAGGAAGTTAATGATTGAAATAATAACCATTTATTTTGTGTGGCTACTAAGAATATTCCGCCTTACATTTAATCTTGTTCATAAAAACTTATTAAGAACTAAACCCCTATTAAATATGCCCATTTTCAATAAGTGTATTTTCGGCGTAAAAAATTTGACAATTTTGTCTTTGTCCCTCCTACCATCTATGATTCTTCGCCATAACATTTCACCATATTCTTCCTGCGATATGCATTGTATCAAACAAATCAACTATTTTAGCTCCTCATAGTAGGGAAAACTCATGAATTGAGCGGGATAAGATTTCATTCTTCATGAAGGCCACAATCATCATTATTAATACCTTCATGATGATTGCGGCCTTCATGAAGCATAAAAGAAAACCGCCAAAGTAATTATCAAATACCGGTAAAATAAATTCAATGATTATCCCCGGATGGGGTGTCGTCTGCATATGCGGACATCATTCACGAGACATCGCGAGCCACGTGATGGGCTTGTGCTACAAGTGGGATCCATCCCAGGAGATTAATAGCAATCATTTCATGTTAAATGCAATGGCTAATGGCGAAGTTACTTCACCCCACGCCCCTCCTCAGACATAATTATATGGTTTTGCTCTTTGTGATGAGTTATTGTTCCCCTGCTTGCATTCTGAAGGATCCCTTCACAAAGACAAATCAGGACCGTGGATAGCTCGATGCTATCTCAGCTGTCTTCAAGGCCCCCGTTTAGTTTCTGCTGCACTTCCCCGCCAGTCGAAAGAAAGGGCTTCGAGGGGAGTCTCAAGGAGGGACTCGAAGCTTCCCAGCCTCGACTTCACCGTCGACTTGCTCTTCCTCCCATCCACATACTCCATCCATGGCCGCCACCCCGCCTCCTTCGCAGTATATTCCCCTTCACTCCACGGCCACCCCATCTCCACCACAGTCTCAGCTCCACCATTCCATGGCCACTTTACAATGAGGGATCGAGTCTAACTCTGAGTCAGCTCTCAGATCCGAATGCACCACTACAACAATGTCTTTTCCGGACCTTTGGCATTTGGTATGTGCGACCACTAGCGCATTAAGCTTCTAAACTAATCGCGGCACCCACCCCACACTCACACCTTCACAACAAGTAATCTCAAAGATAGGATCGTATCTCTGTTTGATTTAGTTTCTTTGCTTAAGGAGGGAGGTGGCGTAATCTCAAATATCACCGGCAGTTAAGAAAATGTCAGCTTAACTTCCTCCTTAAGTACATTCTCATGATCTATGCACTTGGAATCATCTCTGACTTTGTCTCAAAGACTGTGGGAGGCACCTACACTGCTATGGAAGCAGGAAGGGCGTAGTTGAAGGCCCATAAGAGGCGAAGTGTGAGGGAAGCAGATCAAGGTCTAAGTCGTGACCTAATTAACCAACGTCATGGAAGGGGAACGACAAAAGACCTCCTTAAGTCGTGATGGATAGGTTATGGGCCAGGTGTCTAGTTATCTAGTGATGTTTGTTTTTCTTAGGCTTATAGTTTAGATTATAGATAGTCTGAACCTTGTTTTCTCAATATACTAGTGACATACTTAAACTTGTGAATTGGAGGCTGGCTGGACTGGTTCCCCCTCTATAGCGGCCCAAAGAAACTGCAACCCATACATTGTTGTCTTTGACACTTTTTTTCAGCTTAGCAGGCACTTAATATAATCCATACTACTTATTTACAAATACGGTAAAATAAATTCAATGATTAAAATAAACATTCAAAACATTACAAGATCTACGATACACTATGAAATTGAGTACCTTGATTATTTCTATTATATTCCAACCTCCATAGGTGAGGTGTCATTCTTCGTGGTTTTAAACCAGTCTCTTCTTTCCCATTGAAAATATGTTTTTCAGTAGTACGATACCTATGGTTCTTAGGAAGAAGGTTCCTATACTCATCAAATGACATCTTTCCTAAAATTTTTGAATGACGATAGTTAATCTTAGGGCCACAAACTAGACATGCAAATTTACCCTTTGTTTGAAGACCTACAACAAATGGATTAATGTCGACAATTATACGATGATATTATTTAAAAGGTAAACATACACCATGATAACATTAAAATATTGTATAGTATTAAAGAGAAATATTAGAATGCTTATACATACCACAAAAATGTGTTAGTTCAGGGGCATCATGAATTGTCCATAAAAGTATTCCATGGAATTTAAATTTCTTCTCCCCTATTGGTTTACATATGTCATGCATTGTGATGCCAACCCATAACTTTAGTAGCTCATCCATAAGGGGCTCAATATATACATTCATATCTTTTACCTGGTACTTACCTAATTGTTTGAAATTACACATAATTACTAAAGGAATGATATCATGTAATATATATAATTAAATAAATAAACAAAAGATATTATGCAAAAATTGAAACAAATGAAAATGCTAAATTCCAAAAATTAATGTAAACAAATACCTGGAAAAATCATTGTCAACATTATATGCTCCCTCTTTATTGACATCCAAGGAGGAATGTTATTGTTGATAATAAAAATAGGCCACACTGAGTAAATAGACCTAATCTCTTTGAATGGATTAACATCGTCAACTGCCAATGAAAGCCTAACATTACGAGGTTCATCTTTGAAATCTACCCATTTTTCCTCAATTTCCCTAAATGCAGAACCATCGGCAAGCATTCGAAGAACACCATCTTCACTTATGTTACGTGCATGGTAATCCATAAATTTTGTTATGCTTTCACACCTGAACAATCACTGCAAACGTGGAATTATGGGAATATGACGAAGAACCTTTCGAGGCACCCTTTTTGTTACTTGATCGGTTCGATATCTATTGATAAGACATTGCAGACATTTGGCTTTCGAAGCATGTTGTCCATAATATATAATATGGTCATTAGGACATGCATCTATTGTTTGATAATCCATTCCAATGTCTTTCATAATGGCATGCAAACCTTGATATGTGCGAGGAAAAATATTTTAGGATGGTAACAAAAATTCACCTAACAATATGTAACATAACAAACAACTAGTTAATGTAAGAATATTAATCGTAAAAAATGCATTCTTATTTAACACATTAATTAACACTAAAAACAAATATAAAAAAATCAACATCTATGTACAGTATGAGATGAAACATATTACATACCTTAGTATATATGTCATACAAGTGTTCGACAAATTATTCATAACCTTTTAGTTCACCACCAACAATGTAGCGGAGAGAAGATTTGCCCGTGATCCTTCATAAAGTCATTTATTTTCCTTTTCTAATAGAGGTTCATCATAAATACCAACATTTTCCCCATCCTCATCCGGCTGCGAAAACAAATCTTGGATCATTTGATTTGTCCCTTAATATTTTTCCATGGGATCATGAACTTGATTTGTCCCATCATCTTCTTCCATGAGATCCTCATTTTCTTTGTCATGATGATGTTCCTCAACTTGTACAACATCATTTCTACTAATACTTGGTGCAATATTCAGCGGAAAGTTAGAGGGAAACTCAAACTTTGTAATTACAAACAATCATGCAAAATTAGTGTATACTATAACAAACATTCAAACAATATATATACATATATACAATTTTATATAAAATTGACAAAATAGAAAAAGATAATAAATATATAGCTAATTACCATGGTACGATATTCATTCGATCTGCCATCAATGTGACCATATTTCCTACAATGTTTTGTAGTTGTTGCTATTAAAATTCTTATGGGATGTCTAAGGAAACATTTTTTACAAGGGCAATAACATCTACCATCACCCTTTTCACTCACTTTACTTTTTTCCCCACCTCTAACAACATTCTGCGACATTTTTCCACACAAAAATACCCTTTCAGAACTGTCATTGTTATAGCAAGATTGTTGCAACATCTTCAAATCGTCAAATATTTATAGGCCAATTTTAGGTCACCATCGTCGCAATTGCAACGATAGTGACCTATGTGTGTATATATATATATATATATATTATAGATATTTATTTTAGGTAATTTTCAATGGTAAAGTTTGACTAAATTATTATGGTCAACTATCGTCTCTTATGTGACAACCAATCTAAGGTCGTCGCTTATGAGATGAACATTGACCATTACAGTTCAATCAAACTGTAGGCATCGAAATTGCGATGAACACGGGGTAGATTTAGAAAAAAAAAACTTTTTCTCTTGCAAGTTGTGATGAAAGAGTACTTTCGTCGCAAGTGGTCCTCGCAAATTTTTCAATATGTAGTAGTGAATGCTCTTATTTAAAGATTTCATATAATTCAAATTTTCATGCAATTCTTAGTTAAAAGAAATAATAGTACATTCTAATAAATTGATTAAATGGAATTCCGTCACCCTATGAAAATCTTAGGATTAGATTATTATTTCATAAGGATCTTAATTTATGGAACTACGTAGGTCATCTTAAATGTCATTGATATTTTAAATGCATTTACTGAGAACCGCAAAGATCTAGTGTGGAAGCTATCAACATTCACTTGAGAGTGATTTACTATCATTCCCAATCTAGTTTAGATTTTATTGCAATATAATATTTTAATAGAAGTTAAATAATTATTGTGATTGTGCAAAATATAAAATAGATAAATCAAATTTTACTTGAAATGTACTCACAACATATCCACTTTAGGCTCCCATATCAATCATGCTCAAGATATTCTTAGATATATATAAAAACAAACAAACCAATAACAAGAATCTAAGGTGAATTTCTACCATTACTGTGAGCTTTGCATGATTGTTTGGAGAATGGGTAATGAATGCATTTGATAATAAAAGATATTCTATGTAGATTATAGAGAAGAAAAATTCCAACTATGAGTGTTATAGGCTAAAACTACATAACGCAAGAATGCAATTTGAACGTTGTCTGAGTTCTAGGCATTTTTTATTTGGGGATGGGTATCAATGAATTGAAAATAAATGGTATTTTGTTGAAATTTGAAATTATAGAGAAAACATATATAGTTGGGACTTTAATAGGCTAAGAATTCATGATGCTATAATTTTTATATTGAAAAATATTTTGGTAACTAAAATGAAGACTTCATCTTGAGTAGGCAAATTTTGAAAATACAGAACTAGATTACTTGAAGATGTTGGGATACTAAGTTGTAACATCCCAAAATACTGAACCCAATTTAAACCCAAGAATCACTTTTATTTTTTTATTTTTTATAAAGACCAATAGATTCTCAATTATTAATATACATATAATCATACAAAAATAAATGCATAATAAAAAGTTATCGTTCATTGAAAGCCTTTGATTTTTCTCTTAGAGAAGATATCAAGCATCAATCCATGGATTCTACGTCAAAACCTTCTTACTCCTCACCAAGCTTTCCAATTGACTAAAGGACTCACCGATACCTCCCAACCAATGATAGGGGTACTCTTCTTCCCCCTTATCCCCTCGACCTTCAAAGGGACCATGCACACAAAAACATAATTACTCTAGATCCAAGCCTTCCTGGCAAGGTAAAGCCACCACTCTATATCAAGCTGGGTATCCCAACTCTCACAAGTAAAACCAATCAAAAATAATTCGGCAACATAACTTTACAAATAACCATTGTGATCCCTTTCCCTTCTATACCATTCTCTTTATAGGATTTTCCTCACTAACACCTTCCCAATTGTACAAGTAATTTTCTTTTTAATTAATTAATTTAGAATTATTCGTCCTCACACTTGTCACCCTCTCCCCCAATGTACAAGTAATTCCATATTTTATTTTAATTAAAAGTCAATTTCCCACACATTTCCCAAATGTTCTCCTTAAATCACTCCTAGTTGTCTCTTTATTCCCCATATTCCCATTTAATAGCTTACGCCTTACTACATCTTATTTGAGTTAAAATAAGAGTTTTTTCTAGTTAAATTAGTGGTAGCTAGACTCTAGATACCATTCTATGCATACAAATATTCTCTGAGCTTTATTCATTTCCTATATTAAATTCCAAATTGACATTTTCTTGCACATATGTGTATTAAATAGAATCTTTAGGTTTATTTCATTTTGCTTAATTATTAAATTTATTTACCTCATTGCTCTTTTTAATTTAGTTTAATCTCCTTACAAGAACTTAGAATTAGGCTTAATTTTTTTGAATAGGCTTAGACTTTCATTTTGGATTTAGCATTAATAAATTTATTCTTTAAATAATTAATTAAATCCTTTAATGCCTAAATATTTTCAAGGTTTATAATTATTCTTTAAAGGTTTTCTAGGCCACCTAGATTCGTTGACTCGAGTTTTATTTACATGATGTTCCCTTCAAGATGCACTACATGCTCCAAGGGTGCCACTCTCCTTTGACTAGTTTTGGTAGTTTTCCAACCCTTGGAGTCAACACTCCATTTGGGAGACCTTGTGAAATACTAAGGGATTCTAAGAAATAAGGACTCTTCCTTATTGTATGCCCCTTAGAATATTCATGAGTGACTGTCTCAGTCTACCCTCACAACATCGTGGACCTTTCGAACTAGGTAATCGTTAACCTACAATTCAATCCACGACATAAGTGATAGAAGGTTGTGACAGTGATGTTTCCATACCTCTCCCTTAATATCTGGTCTATGTGTATGGCCCCTTTACTCCTTATGTGAGTCATATTAGCAAGCATTTGTCAGCCTGCATCCATTAACAAAACACTGCCAATGATCCATATACATAATCATAAAAAATAAATCATATGTCACATATGCATAAATAAAATACTCAAACCAATACAATCCACTCCCTGACTCAATCCAGAGTCCAAGGAGGTCCATTGATGCCATTGACATCCACAATTTGTCAAGTGTCTGGAACACTCAAGCAAAAATCATCAATAACATCTATCAATACATATATATTAAATAACATTAAATCACACCCATCAACATCATCATAAAAATACATAAGAGAAACAAATAGCCATGCACAATAATCGGATCACTTGCACACAAGTTTCCTCAAAGAATAAGGCGATAAGATGTGCTTGCAAGAGTGGGATGTTACACTGAATAAGACAAATCTAAAGAGACATATTGCTACTGTATTTGTTGGTTGTTGTTGGTACACTTTATTGGGATTTTAGTTAATATATATCTTGTGTTATGGTTGGGGGTTTATGGTTGAGACATATTGTTATCAGTACAATTTGTTATTTCATAACAATGAGGGTTTTATGTATGGTTAATGAAAGAGTTTATGATATCACAGAAGATTAGTAAGACATATGTATGAACCTAGTACATGGTTATTATATATCTATTTTTATATTGGATGAGTATTATTTTATATCAGATCAACCAATTTGTGAGCGGATACAGAGAGATCAGATAGTGACTGAGACTGAGACAATGACACAAACAAAGTGAAAGGAAGTATTAGTGATACTAGCAGAGTTTTGTGCTAGTCCTCATGTTGCAACAAACAGAGGCATGGATATCCATGATTTGTATTGGAAAAAGGTGTGGACATCTACATGTTGTAGAATAGACAAGTCGTGGATCTACAAGAATTTTTTGAAGAATATTGTTACAAGTTGTGACAGGATTTTCGTGACATTTATGATAGTGACAGAGTTGATTCAATGATGTTGGATTTAATTCACACACACCTAGGATTTCTTTTTCCTAATTTTTTTCCTTGTTTATTAGTCATAATTAGTCATTATCCAGTCTCCTATATTTTAGGGGAGAAAATTCTCCTTCGGTTAACACTTCAATTTGACTAGTTGAGTTGAGTTTAGATGCTGCATTGGTTTTGTCACCATGAAACATGGAGATCATCACTAGCTAATATACACTTTCCTTGGGATGATCACCAGACTGACACATTACCCTTGATTCCCTGATCTACTCCTCACTACTCTCTGTTCAGTCAATTAACTGAAGACTAATTTACTAGTTAACTCAACTAGGTGGAAATTCACTCACATAACTGCCTGAGAGACTAGACTAGGTGGCAATTCAGTCCCGTAACTGCTGGTGTGTGTCCAAATCACTCTATAACACCACTATGGTGCATTTTTTCGCCTCTAGTGCACACTCATTGAGTTATACAGATTATATCATGTGTAAATTATTCATTATTCATAATGGTTAATGATAATTCTTCTATTCTTTCTCTCCTTATTCTTTCTCAATTGCTCTCTGCAAATGTGTGTATTATTTTTTATCTAGATCTATTCTATGCAGGTTAAACACATTTACATGGTATCAAAGTTGACGAACTGCCTAGCAAAAACTACACCAAATTTTTTTGTAGGTACAAAAGATTGAAGACAACGGTAAGATGGATTTCCCAAAAGAATTCATTCTTACACCTTACAACTATCTTTCATGGAAGGAGAAAATATCCATACATATCTGAACCAGAGGGTTGTACAAGTTAACCTTGAATACAGATATAGAACCAACATCATCCATAGAAAAATCCAAGTATTTAAATCGAATGGATGAAGCATTCAGAGCAATTTGCAACGTTATTTCTCTCGATCTCCTTTTTCACATATCTTCCTGTAAAACTCCCAATGAAGCCTGGACCACCTTGGAATGGATATTTGGAAAATAGGATGATATGAGGGGACACATTATGGAGGTGGAATTGCTCGCATTGGATCCAAAAAGATTTGAAAATATCCAAGATTTATTTACAAAATTCAAGTATTTATTGTCGCAACTCAAATCTTGCGGGGTAGATAAATCGAAGGAGGAGAAAAAAATGGTTCTCACCATTCTCTCCAATATTCATCCTAAATTATCGGTATTCATATCCACATTCAATTTTGTCAGATTCACCTCTAGAGCCACCTGGAAGATGCCCTCTCTTGAGGACTTTATTGAATCCCTGACACAAGAGCAAACCAACCTCATCAACATGGGCACAATAAAAGGACCAAGGGCACATGCACTCACTATGCAATATGGCAGCCACAAATATCAGAAATATAAAGATAAATATAAACGTAAATATCATTCACATTCGAAGAAGTAAGGGTACAAAAAACACTTCACCAATGCCTTCAAATCCAAAGGGGAAAAGGGAAGAAAAGGGGAGAAATGCATGTACTGTCACAAATGATTCCATCCAGAATCCGCATGCATGCAAAACAAAATAGATCTAATGTCGCTAATAATTCAATAAAACTACCTTCGAGATCACATCCCCGAGGGTGCCAAGAAGGAGAAGCCAGAAGATTAGAATCCCAATAAAGACAATTCCAACCATGCCTTGATTTCCATCAACTCCTCTCTTGATGCTTGGATCGTAGATTCATGAGCATAACATCACATGGCTGCCTCAAAAGAAATATATTATTCATTGGATTCATGAAAAGGTCCTCCTATTATGATGGGGGAAAACTGTTATGTCGAAGTCACCGGTAAATGAAGGATTGAACTCACCAATGGAAGATTCGAGAATATGTTGCATGTTCCCAAACTTTTTGTTATCCTTATTTATGTGTATCAAATGATGAATTACATAATTAGAAAGAAATTCATATTCACACCAAATTCTATGGACATCTATGACATTCAAACCAACTCAAGGGTTTCTACCGACGAGGTAAATCATCAGTCTAGATTGTATACATTTTCTGAATTCATTGAACATGATTCTGCTTTACTGCTTACTCATGCTGATGAAAGTAGTAGGATATGGCACAAAAGTTTTGGACATTTGAATTTCATATACATGAAACAATTGAGGAAGAAAAGATTTGTTGATGGTCTACTAAACATCCATTTCTCCAAGGGAGTATGTGAGGGATGTGTTCTCGGAAAACACCCTCAAGAGAAATTTGACAAAGGAAAGTCTCAGAGAGATTCTGCACCTTTAGATATGATCCATAATGACCTTATGGGTCCTTTTCTGCATCCATCCATCAACAAATCGAGGTTTGTTCTCATTTTTTTTTATGATTTCTCACGTTTTACATTGATCTACTTTCTCAAAAAAAAATCCAAGGTATTTCAACACCTCAAAGATTTCAAAGCCTTGTTTGAGACATAGTCAAGAAAGAATATCAAAGTCCTTTGAACTAATAATGAGGTAGAGTATGTAATTCATCATATCCATAATATTTTCCATGATGGAGGGATTCAGTTGCAACATATAGTTCCCTATAATCCACAACAAAACAAAGTTGTTGAGTAGAAAAATAGATCTCTAAAGGAGATGGCATCTTGCATGTTGCACACAAAGTCACTACCATAAAGACTATGGGTTGAAGCACTTAATTGTGAAACATACATCAAAAAAAATTTCCCCATAGATCTTTCAATGATAATACCCCCTACAAGGCTTGGAGCGACCTCAAACCAGAAGTGACCCACTTTCGCATTTACAGTTCACGTGCATGGGCCTGAATTCCCTCTGAAAAGAGGAAGACACTTGATTCACAGAGCATTGAGTGTATTTTTTTTGGATACCCTGATGGTGTGAAGGGATATATGCTTATTTATATTTCCTCAGACCGACTCATCATTGAGTCAAGTTTCCAATTCGAGGAAATTGTCTCGCATATACCTCAGTAGCCGCATGCAGACACCTTCATTTCTCCACCTATCTGAGATGATGAGAATGTTCATTCCAACTCTTCAGATGAGAGTTATGATTCATAAGACATAGATGATTCAGATTCATAGTTAGTATAGTTAGATGTAGAGTCAGAGCATCCAGATGTAGTTGCATAGCTAGAGCAGAGGACAAAGTGGGAACATACTACTCTTTAGGATGCAGGGGATATTGTTGGTGATCCAGCCGATACTAGGAGGACTTGATCTAATTTTGAGGAACCTCCTGTTACACTCAGTGCCACTGAACCATTTCCCTCCAATCATATTTTCTTGGTTCATTCTTCAGATCTATGGTATTATGACGAGGATGCTAGAAATCCCTTTTGGGAATCCACCATGCAGGAGGAGTACAACTCACTCCTCGAGAACCAAACTTGGGATCTTGTTCCCATTCCTTCTAGGAGGAAACTTGTCAGATGTAGATGGATCTACAGGACCAAGAGCATAGTGGGTGGATAGATTAGCAGATACAAAGCCAGGCTAGTTTCCAAAGGCTTTCAATAGGTTCATGGTATTGACTATGATGATACCTTCTCTCTAGTAGTGAACATGGACTCCATACAATTGACACTTTCCATTGTGGAAACTAAGTGATGGGAAGTACATCAGATGGACTTGGATAATTCCTTTCTTCATTGTGATGTCTCTGAGGAGATCTATATGGAGAAGCCCCAAGGATTTATGTAGGACTCATCTTTAGTCTGTCGACTGAAGAAGTCCCTTTATGGCATCAAGTAAGCTCCGAGGGAATGGTATTCCAAGTTGAAATCCTACCTATTGTCATAGAATGTTTTACATTGTAAATCAGACCAGAATGTCTACATGCTTAGGATGGATGATTCACTTCTACTTTTAGTTTTGTATGTTGATGATTTTTTTATCACTGGTTGCTCGACTTCAACAAGTGTAGTCAATAGGAATCTACATGAAAGGTTTTTGATGATGGACATGGGTCCACTACACTTCTTCCTTAGACTCGAGATTAGTCAAGATGCATCAGGCATCAAACTGTCTTAGGCCAAGTATGCATGATAGACTACAAGTATATTCCGACTCCTTTCCTATCAAGATTCAAACATCATTATGGTGGGGAGACTCCATTGGTTGAAATCACACTGTACAAACAACTAGTGGGTATATTTTTTTATCTCACACACTCTAGATGAGACCTTTCCTATGCAATTGGCATAGTTTCTAGGTTCATGTAAGAGCCACATGAGCTACATTGGAAAGTTGCAAAGTGTATCCTTCGATACCTACAAGACACCATCACCTTTTGGATTCATTATGCAACAAACTCTAGATTAGATCTCATTGTGTTTACAAATTTTGATTGGGTTGGTGATAGAACTGATCGCAAGTCCACATATGGTTACTCACTCAGTCTTGGCTCTGGGACTATCTGTTGGTTGAGAAAGAAGCAAGATGCCATTGCTCTATCTTGAAACAGGGAAGAGTATAGAGGGGTAGTTAACATAACCATTCAGGCTATGTGGCTACAACATTTTCTCACTAAGTTGGGCATTCTATTTCACCAACCGATCGTCATCTAGTGTGACAACTAAAGCACTCTAAATTCCTGCAGATATCAATTTTAGAGGTAGTGGACAAAGAATATCGATATCCACATGCACTACATCCAGGACTTAGTACACGAGGGGATCAACGACTTACAATTATGTCCTTCAGTAAAACAGACAACAAAAATCTTCACCAAGAGCTTCACTGAGTAGAAGTTCCATTCTCTATGAAGTTTTCTTGGAGTGAAGGACATTGTTGCTTAGCAACTATAGTTATATTTTTTACATACATTGTACCTTGAGGGGGGCGGGGGGGTGTTTCCCATGATTTTTTACCTCTTTCCTCACTTTATTTCAATGTATCTTTTTTATTTCGGTACCTAGCATGGCCTCATTGTCGGGACCCATTCTTTATTTTCACCATAGTGATGTTCATGGGGGGTGTTGGAGTTACTTCACACACACTAGGATTTTTTTTTCCTAAGGTTTTTCCTTGTTTATTAGTCATAATTAGTCATTATCCAGTCTCCTATATTTTAGGGGAGAATATTCCACCTGGAGAATATTCTCCTTTAGTTGACACTTCAGTTTGACTAGTTGAGTTGAGTTTAGATGTTGCATTGGTTCTATCACCATGCAACATTGGGATAATCAATACTTAATGGGAACTTTCCTTTGGATCATCACCAGACTGGAACATTACCCTTGATTCCCTAATCTAATTCTAACTAATCTCTTTTCAGTCAGTGAACTGAAGACTAGTTGACTAGTTAACTCATGTAGGTGGCAGTTCACTCCCGTAACTTCCTGAGAGACTAGACTAGCTGGAAGTTCACTCCCGTAACTGATGGGGTGTGTCTAGATCACTCTAGACCACCACTATGGCACATTGGTTCTCCTCGAGTGTGCACTCATTGAGTTATACAATGTATATCATGTGTAAATTATTCATTATTCATAACAGTTAATGAGAAATCTTCTATGCTTTTTCTCCTTCTTCTTCTTTCTCAATTTCTCTATGCAAAACTGTGTATTATTTTCTAGATATATCTATTTTATGGAGGTTCAACACATTTACAAGTGACATTGACATGTTGTCTACATTTGGAACTCATACTTCAGGGATGTTGGATGGGTCAAGGATAGGTAGTTGTAGCCGCCTTTCGGTTGTAGCCAGAGAACATAGGGGGTTGTAGCCTCATTCTGGTTGTAGTGAGAGAATTGGGGAGTTGGAGCTTCCCTCATGTTATAGCCTAAGAATGTATGGGGTTGGATCCTCATTCCAGTTGCAGCTGGAGAACAAAGTAAGTTGGTGCTTCCAATGAATGTACTTTTTAAAGACATATAAGAAAAAACATTATGTGGTTTTATCCCACATGAAGTTTCCATGTAACAATACTGGTGTACTGTGTATGTGTATGATTTCTCATTATTCATGGTTTATTATGCACTTGTTGAATGATATTGGTAAATTGATCATAGATATATATTGTTGTTAAAAATAATTAAAAATCACTATTACTAATTCACCCCCCCCCCCCCNCCCTTTCAGTTATCCAACAATAAGAATTAAAAAGTAAATCACAAATTGAAACAACTTACCTCATAGAAGCAAAGAGGTTAGGAAAAATAATTGATCATAAATATAGATTCATTTGTGTCAAAGTAAGTTGTAATGACCATAAATATAGCATAATCAACAAATATCTGAGCTTAAAAGGGTCATGAATATTTATAAATGAAGACCTCATTCTCGAATACCAAGATGAATTAAGGAAGGAAGTTCAAAAGGTAAAAGAGGCCAGGAAAGAAGGAAAATGAGAAATAATTAGAAATCAAAAAGCTATTGCTAGGATAGAGACCAGAAGGATAATAATGAATATGAATTTGGGAAACTTGGGATCATTTTTTAGAACTTTCATGTCTTTTGATGGTACAAAGGTGTTGACGAGCAAAATTGTCCGTCCGTCAATTGAGAGAGTGGAACCGGTCCGGGGTTGTCTAAATAACCCAAGCCGTTTGGAATGAACCACCCTGACGGGTTTAACGACTCCGTTGGCCGTTCTAAGGTCTTAAGGAGACCAAAGAGAAAACTAACCTAAACTAACTAATCTATCTAAACTAATAAAACAAACTAAAACTAACTAAAACTAACTAAAAGAAACTAAACTAACTAAACTAAACTAATACACTAATATAATTAAAACAAACTACTAAATAAAACTAAAGCTAAATATAAACTACTCTAACTATTATATACAATATACTAATTACTATTATACTAATTCTACTAATTAACCGTTTAATTATAATACAACTTATTCACAAATATACAATATACACAACTGGCAGATTTAAATAAAACCTGTAAAACTCAAAAGCTTTCTGTCCTAAGACAGACAAAGATCCTTTTGATTTTTTATATTTTATGAATAAGAAATAGAACTACTGAAATTAAACGATCTAATATACTAACTCTAACTTAAACTAATATCTGAATTAAACTATTACTAAAAACAAAAAACAACAAACTAGCTAACCTGGAAGCGCTCCTAGTTTATCCTGTGTAAGATGACTTCGAAGCTAGTCGGAGGAGAGAAACTCGCACCGTTTAATCCCAAAGATTTTCGTAAATGATTGGTTGTGCTGCTCTTCGAGTTATTTACAGGACAAACAAGACATAAAAGAACATAACAACTTTATGATTATAAATCTCTGCAATAAGGGAAACTTGTTATGCAAAAGCTTATATTTAACAATTCAATTCATGAAGAAGATAAACCTGTCATTCACAAACTGAATCAGACAATTATTATGTCTTTTATACACTTGGAAGAAACCAGATATGGACTACAGTAATTAAAATTATATCATTTGCACATGATTCAGATATCTAAAGTAGTCATAAACCAAATACAAATTGATATACACAACATGAAACAAAATGTTGATATAATGAGAAGCTAAAGCTGTGACAAAACACCAAATTCTGCTTCAGTCTGTATTAAAACTCCATAGCCTTGTTCTCCCACGAATGAGGATGACGATTATTACAAAAATGATAAGTATTTATAAGTCTCTTCACAAGGTAAAACTTCCTTGTGGATAATATCAAATTGTTTTACATAATCTAGGAAATATCCCAAAATCAACTAAACTAAAAATGCAAGAGAAATCTTTGAAATATCCCCTAACTGCTCATAAACTCAATTGCAGTTTCGAATTTACCTGCAATAGAATACAAATATCAAATTAGAAAGATATTTCAGTAACAAAATAATAAAAATTCGATCCTACAGACTTAGCTACAGAATCATCTGATTCTGTAGCTAGTCTAAAATAGCATACAGGACCAGATAGCAATCAAATGAAATCTTTTCAAAAGAAGCAAATGCAATTTAATTTTCTTTTAATAAATATCCAAAGCGAATCACTATGATTCTAATGAGTTTATCATTCAAATTAACAAAATCGAAAAGTGATTCAGTCAAAACAGGGATAAGACTGCTCTGTTTTTCTTTTTACCATAAAATATGGTAAAACCACAACAGGATTGTTTCATATTAATGAAATCATATCGGATAAGATATGATGTAATCTAACACAATCATAATCAATTTGTTACGGCTGTAACAATGTGCATAAGATTCATGTCATTTAATTGAATGCAAAGAATAGAAATGCTCTGTTTCAATCATAATCATAAGTCGAGCAAATGAGATCACATGTATCAGGATCATAATCGTTCTTCAACAAATCAAATCCATCTATTATGAAACTGTTTTGATACTCAATCGAACACAAAACAAATCGCAAACCTTTCACCATACCTGTGAATCAAACTGGATTATTATGATAACCGTAAGCAAGCGATTTAGGTTAAAAACGAATTCAAACGATAACCATCAAATAACCAAAATCGTGATAGGATTAATCAAGAACGGTTTGAAATGGATTTCGATTTTCACAGTAAGCAAACAGGATTGATTAATTTGGAAACAATTAAATATAGAGCAACATCGTAACAATCAAACTCAAACAATCCGTTTATCAACTATAGCACACAGATCACAATTAAACCAAATCTGAGCATGATTGTGTTTCAAACTAAATATGAAAAATTTCCTTTACAAACCAATTCATTATAAGGCAAATAATCAAACGAATTCACACGAAGATTTACTCAAATCCAATCAAAATATATTGACTTCTATACTGGGTATAATCAAATCGTAAATCGAATTAAAATGTGTTTCTATTCAAACCTAGTCCATATATAGAATGCATGCAATGTAATTGAGCAAATCAATGCTGGAAATAGAGCTATTCAAAACGAATTCAAATTCGTTATATAAACAAGCGATTATTTACAAAATGAAATGATATCAAATTTTCCATACCTGTGTGACGATTGATCAAGGGTTTCAACAAGAAGTTGAAGCACAAGGTTGGACAGGCAGAA
>SNQJ01S0044432.1:11687-41723 GCA_010110895.2 Picea sitchensis | reverse complement strand
AAAACAAACAAACCAATAACAAGAATCTAAGGTGAATTTCTACCATTACTGTGAGCTTTTCATGATTGTTTGGAGAATGGGTAATGAATGCATTTGATAATAAAATATATTCTATGTAGATTATAGAGAAGAAAAATTCCAACTATGAGTGTTATAGGCTAAAACTACATAACCCAAGAATGCAATGTGAACGTTGTCTGAGTTATACACATTTTTTATTTGGGGATGGGTATCAATGAATTGATAATAAATGGTATTTTGTTGAAATTTGAAATTATAGAAAAAATATATATAGTTGGGAATTTAATAGGCTAAGCATTCATGATGCTATAATTTTTATATTGAAAAATATTTTGGGAACTAAAATGAAGACTTCATCTTGAGTAGGCAAATTTTGAAAATACAGAACTAGATTACTTGAAGGTGTTGGGATACTAAGTTGTAACATCCCAAAATATTGAACCCAATTTAAACCCAAGAATCACTTTTATTTTTTATTTTTTATACAGACCAATAGATTCTCAATTATTAATATACATATAATCATACAAAAATCAATGCACAATAAAATGTTATCGTTCATTGAAAGCCTTTGATTTTTCACTTAGAGAAGATATCAAGCATCAATCCATGGATTCTACGTTGAAACCTTGTTACTCCTCGCCAAGCTTCCCAATCCACTAAAGGACTCACCGGTACCTCCCAACCAATGATAGTGGTACTCTTCTTCCCCCTTATCCCCCCGACCTGCAAAGGGACCATGCACACAAAGCCATAATTACTCTAGCTCCAAACCTTCCTGGAAAGGTAAATCCACCACTCTATATCAAGTTGGGTATCCCAACTCTCACAAGTAAAACCAGTCAAAAATAATTCAACAACATAACTTTACCAATAACCAGTGTGATCCCTTTCCCTTCCATACCATTTTCTTTATAGGATTTTCCTCACTGACACCTTCCCAATTGTCAAATAATTTTCTTTTTAATTAATTAATTTAGAATTATTCCTCCTCACACTTGTCACCCTCTCCCCCAATGTACAGGTAATTCCATATTTTATTTTAATTAAAAGTCAATTTCCTACAGATTTCCCAAATGTGCTCCTTAAATCACTCTTAGTTGTCTCTTTATTCCCCATATTCCCATTTAATAGCTTACACCTTACTAAATCTTATTTGAGTTAAAATAAGAGTTTTTTCTAGGTAAATTAGTGGTAGCTAGACTCTAGATACCATTCTATGCATACAAATATTCTCTGAGCTTTATTCATTTCTTATATTAAATTACAAATTGGTATTTTCTTGCACATATGTGTATTAAATAGAATCTTTAGGTTTATTTCATTTTACTTAATTCTTAAATTTATTTACCTCATTCATCTTTTTAATTTAGTTAATAATTTAGTTTAATCTCCTTACAAGAACTTAGAATTAGGCTTAATTTTTTTGAATAGGCTTAGACTTTCATTTGGGATTTAACGTTAATAAATTTATTATTTAAATAATTAATTAAATCCTAAAAGGCCTAAAGATTTTCAAGGTTTATAATTATTCTTTAATGGTTTTCTAGGCCACCTAGATTCGTTGACTCAAGTTTTATTTACATGATGTTCCCTTCAAGATGCACTGCATGCTCCAAGGGTACCACTCTCCTTTGACTGGTTTTGGTAGTTTTCCAACCCTTGGAGTCAACACTCCATTTGGGAGACCTTGTGAGATACTAAGGGATTCTAAGAAATAAAGACTCTTCCTTATTGCACGCCCCTTAGAATATTCATGAGCGACTGTCTCAGTCTACCCTCACAACATTGTGGACCTCTTGAACTAGGTAATCGTTAACCTACAATTCAATCCACGACATAAGTGACAGAAGGTTGTGACAACGACATTTCCATACCTCTCCCTTCATATCTAGTCTATGTGTATGGCCCCTTTACTCCTTATGTGAGTCATATTAGCAAGCATTTGTCAGCTTGCATCCATTAACAAAACACTGTCAATGATCCATATACATAATCATAAAAAATAAATCATATGTCACATATGCATAAATAAAATACACAAACCAATACAATCCACTCCCTAACTCAATCCAAAGTCCAAGGAGGTCCATTGATGCCATCGACATCCACAATTTGTCATGTGTCTGGAACACTCAAGGTAAACTCATCAATAACATCTATCAATACATATATATTAAATAACATTAAATCACACCCATCAAAATCATCATAAAAAAACATAAGAGAAACAAATAACCATGTACAATAATCAGATCACTTGCACGTAAGTTTCCTCAAAGAATAAGGCGATAAGATGTGCTCGCAAGAGTGGGATGTTACATTGAATAAGACAAATCTAAAGAGACATATTTCTACTGTATTTGATGGTTGTTGTTGGTATACTTTATTGGGATTTTAGTTAATATATATCTTGTGTTATGGTTGGGGGTTTATGGTTGAGACATATTGTTATCAGTACAATTTGTTATTTCATAACAATGAGGGTTTTATGTATGGTTAATGAAAGAGTTTATGATATCACAAAAGATTAGTAAGACATATGTATGAACCTAGTACATGGTTATGTTATATCTACTTGGATATTGGATGAGTATTATTTTATATCAGATCAACCATTTTGTGAGAAGATACAGAGAAATCACATAGTGACTGAGACTGAGACAATGACACAAACAACGTGAAAGGAAGTATTAGTGATACTAGAAGAGTTTTGTGCTAGTCCTCATGTTGCAACAAACCGAGGCATGGATATCCGTGATTTGTATTGGAGAAAGGTGTGGACATCTACATGTTGTAGAATAGACAAGTTGTGGATCTACAAGAATTTTTTGAAGAATATTGTTACAAGTTGTGACAGGATTTTTGTGACATTTATGATAGTGACAGAGTTGATTCAATGATTTTGGATTTAATTCACACACACCTAGGATTTCTTTTTCCTAAGTTTTTTCCTTGTTTATTAGTCATAATTAGTCATTATCCAGTCTCCTATATTTTAGGGGAGAATATTCCACCTGGAGAAAATTCTCCTTCAGTTAACACTTCAGTTTGACTAGTTGAGTTGAGTTTAGATGTTGCATTGGTTTTGTCACCATGAAACATGGAGATCATCACCAGTTAATGTAAAATTTCCTTGGGATCATCACCAGATTGACACATTACCCTTGATTCCCTAATCTACTCCTCACTACTCTCTGTTCAATGAATTAACTGAAGACTAATTGACTAGTTAACTCAACTAGGTGGAAATTCACTCACATAACTGCCTGAGAGACTCGACTAGGTGGAAATTCAGTCTCGTAACTACTTGTGTGTGTCTAGATCACTCTAGAACACCACTATGGTGCATTTTTTCTCTTCCAGTGCACACTCATTGAGTTATACAAATTATATCATGTGTAAATTATTCATTATTCATAAAGGTTAATGATAATTCTTCTATTCTTTCTCAATTTCTCTCTGCAAATGTGTGTAGTATTTTGTATATAAATATATTATGTGTAGGTTAAACACATTTACATGGTATCAAAGTCAATGAACTGCCTAGAGAAAACTACACCAAATTTTTTTGCAGGTACAAAAGATTGAAGACAATGGAAAGATGGATTTCTCAAAAGAATTCATTCTTACACCTTACAACTATTTTTCATGGAAGGAGAAAATATCCATACATATCTGAACCGGAGGGTTGTACAATTTAACATTGAATACATATATAGAACCAATATCATCCATAGAAAAATCCAATTATTTAAATAATGGATGAAGCATTCAGAGCAATTTGCAACGTTATTTCTCTTGATCTCCTTTTTCACATATCTTCCTATAATACTCCCAATGAAGACTGGACCACCTTGGAATGGATATTTTTAAAATAGGATGATATGAGGGGACATATGCTGGAGGTGGAATTGCTCACATTAGATCCAAAAAGCTTCGAAAATATCCAAGATTTCTTTACAAAATTCAAGTATTTATTGTCACAACTCAAAGCTTGCGGGGTGGATAAATCGAAGGAGGAGAAACAAATGGTTCTCACCATTCTCTCCAATATTCATCCTAAATTATTGGTATTCATATCCACATTCAATTTTGTCAGATTCACCTCTAGAGCCACCTGGAAGATGCCCTCTCTTGAGGACTTTATTGAATCCCTGACACAAGAGAAAATCAACCTCATCAACATGGGCACAATAAAAGGACCAAGGGCACATGCACTCACTATCAAATATGGAAGCCACAAATATCATAAATATCATGCACATCTGAAGAAGCAAGGGTACAAAAAACACTTCACCGATGCCTTCAAATCCAAAGGGGAAAAGGGAATAAAAGGGGAGAAATGCACGTATTGTCACAAATGATTCCATCGAAAATACACATGCAAAAAAAAAAAAAAAGATCTAATGTCTCAAATAATTCAAAAAAACTACCTTCGAGATCACATCCCCAAGGGTGCCAAGAAGAAGAAGCCAGAAGATCAGAATCCCAATAAAGACAATTCCAACCATGCCTTGATTTCCATCAACTCCTCTCTGGATGCTTGGATCGTAGATTCATGAGCATCACATCACATGGCTGCCTCAAAAGAAATATATTATTTATTGGATGCATGAAAAGGTCCTCCTATTCTGATGGGGGAAAACTATTATGTCGAAGTCACCGGTAAAGGAAGGATTGAACTCACTAATGGAAGCTTCAAGAATATGTTGCACGTTCCCAAAATTTTTGTTAACCTTATTTACGTGTATCAAATGACGAATTTCGGCACAGGAAAGAAAGTCATATTCACACCAAATTCCATGGACATCTATGACATGCAAACCAACTCAAGGGTTTCTACTGGTGAGGTAAATCATCAGTCTAGATTGTATACATTTTATGAATTCATTGAACATGATTCTTCTTTACTACTTACTAATGCTGATGAAAGTAGTAGGATATGGCACGAATGTTTTGGACATTTGAATTTCATATACATGCAACAACTAAGGAAGAAAAGATCTGTTGATGGTCTACCAAACATCCATTTCTCCAAGGGAGTATGTGAGGGATGTGTTCTCGGAAAACACCCTCAAGAGAAATTCGACAAAGGAAAGTCTCAGAGAGATTCTGCACCTTTAGATATGATCCACAATGACCTTATGGGTCCTTTTCCGCATCCATCCATCAACAAATCGAGGTTTGTTCTCATTTTTTTTTATGATTTCTCATGTTTTACATCGATCTACTTTCTCAAAAAAAAATCCAAGGTATTTCAACACCTCAAAGATTTCAAAGCCTTGTTTGAGACACAGTCAAGAAAGAAGATCAAAGTCCTTTGAACTAATAACGGGGTAGAGTATGCAAATCATCATATCCATAATATTTTACATGAGGTAGGGATTTAGTTGCAACATACAGTTCCCTATAATCCACAACAAAACAAAGTTGTTGATCAGAAAAATAGATCTCTAAAGGAGATGGCATCTTGTATGTTGCACGCAAAGTCACTACCATAGAGACTATGGGTTGAAGCACTTAATTGTGCAACATACATAAAAAAAAAATTCCCCATAGATATTTCAACAATAATACCCCCTACAAGGCTTGGAGTGACCTCAAACCACAAGTGACCCACTTTCGCATTTACAGTTCACGTGCATGGGCCCGAATTTCCTCTGAAAAAAGGAAGACACTTGATTCACAGAGCATTGAGTGTATTTTTTTTGGATACCCTAATGGTGTGAAGGGATATATGCTTATTTATCTTTCCTCAGACCAACTCATCATTGAGTGAAGTTTCCAATTTAGGGAAAGTGTCTCGCATGTACCTCAGTAGCCGCATGCAGACACCTTCATTCCTCCACCTGTCTGAGATGATGAGAATGTGCATTCCAACTCTTCAGATGAGAGTTATGATTCATAGGACTTAGATGATTTATATTCATAGTTAGTATAGTTAGATGCAGAGTCAGATCATCCAGATGCAGTTGCAGAGCTAGAGCAGAGGACAAAGTGGGAATAAACTACTCTTTAGGATGCAGGGGATATTGATGGTGATCCAGTCGATACTAGGAGGACTTGATCTAATTTTAAGGAACCTCCTATTACACTCAGTGCCACTGAACCATTTCCCTCCAATCATATTTTCTTGGTTCAATATTCAGCTCCATAGTATTATGACGAGGATGATATAAATCCCTTTTGGGAATCCACCATGCAGGAGGAGTACAACTCACTCTTCGAGAACCAAACTTGGGATCTCATTCCCATTCCTTCTAGGAGGAAACTTGTCAGATACAAATGGATCTACCGGACCAAGAGAACAGTGGGTGCATAGATTAGCATATACAAAGCCAAGCTAATTTCCAAAGGCTTTCAGCAGGTTCATGGTATTGACTATGATGATACCTTCTCTCTAGTAGTGAAGATGGATTCCATACGATTGACACTTTCCATTGTAGAAAGAAAGTGATGGGAAGTAAATCAGATGAACTTGGATAATTCCTTTCTTCATAGTGATTTCTTTGAGGAGATCTATATGGAGAAGCCCCAGGGATTTATGTAGGACTCATCTTTAGTCTGTCGACTGAAGAAGTCCCTTTATGGCCTCAAGTAAGCTCCAAGGGAATGGTATTCCAAGATGAACTCCTACCTATTGTCATAGAACATTTTACATTGTAAATCAGACCCAAATGTCTACATGCTTAGGATGATTGATCATCGGTTGCTTGACTTCAATGATTGTAGTCAAGAGGAATCTACATGAAAGTTTTTTTATGATGGACATGGGTTTGCTACACTTCTTCCTTGGACTCGAGATCAGTCAAGATGCATCAGGCATCAAACTGTCTTAGGCCAAGTATGCATGAGATCTCCTTGAGAGATTTCACATGACAGACTGTAAGTTTGTTCCAACTCCTTTCCTATCAAGAGTCAAACATCATTATGGTGGGGAGCCTCCACTGGTTGAAATCACACTGTACAAACAACTAGTGGGGATATTGTTTTATCTCGCACACTCTATATGAGACCTTTCCTATGTAATTGGCATAGTTTCTAGGTTCATGTAAGAGCCACATGAGCTACATTGGAAGGTTTCAAAGTGTATCCTTTGATACCTACATGGCACCATCACCTTTGGGATTCATTATGCAACAAACTCTAGATTAGATTTCATTGTGTTTACTAATTTTGACTGGGTTGGCGATAGAACTGAGCGCAAGTCCACATATGGTTACTCACTCAGTCTTGGCTCTGGGACTATCTGTTGGTTGAGAAAGAAGCAAGATTCCATTTCTCTATCTTGAAATGGGGAAGAGTATAGAGGGGTAGTTAACATAACCATTCAGGCTACATGGCTACAACATTTTCTCACTAAGTTGGGCATTCTATTTCACCAATCGATCGTCATTTGGTGTGACAACTAGAGAAATCTAAAGTCTTGCAGATATCCAGTTTAGAGGTAGTGGACAAAGCATATCGATATCCACATTCACTACATCCAGGACTTACTACACAAGGGGATCAACGACTTACAATTATGTCCTTCAGTAAAAAAGACAACAAACATCTTCACCAAGACCTTCACTGAGTAGAAGTTCCATTCTCTGTGAAGTTGTCTTGGAGTGAAGGACATTGTTGCTTAGCAACTATAGTTCTATTTGTTACATACACTGTACCTTGAAGGGGGGGTTTTCCCATGATTTTTTCCCTCTTTTCTCACTTTATTTCAGTGTATCTTTTTTTATTTGGGTACCTAGCATGGCCTCGTTGTCGAGACCCATTCTTTATTTTCACCACAGTGATGTTCATGGGGGGTGTTGGAGTTACTTCACACACACCTAGGATTTTTTTTTCCTAAGTTTTTTCCTTGTTTATTAGTCATAATTAATCATTATCTAGTCTCCTATATTTTAAGGGAGAATATTCCACCTGGAGAATATTCTCTTTTAGTTGACACTTTAGTTTGACTAGTTGAGTTGAGTTTAGATGTTGCATTGGTTCTATCACCATGCAACATTGGGATAACCAATATTTAATGCACACCTTCCTTTGGATCATCACCATATTGGAACATTACCCTTGATTCCCTAATCTACTTCTAACTACTCTATGTTCAGTCAGTTAACCGAAGACTAGTTGACTAGTTAACTCACTTAGGTGGCAGTTCACTCCTGTAAATTTTTGAGAGACTAGACTAGGTGGAAGTTCACTCCCGTAACTGATGGTGTGTGTCCAGATCACTCTAGAAAACCACTATGGCACATTGGTTCTCCTCGAGTGTGCACTCATTGAGTTATACAATGTATATCATGTGTAAATTATTCATTATTCATAACAGTTAATGAGAAATCTTCTATGCTTTCTCTCCTTCTTCTTCTTTCTCGATTTCTCTATGCAAATGTGTGTATTATTTTCTAGATATATCTATTTTATGGAGGTTCAACACATTTACAAGTGACAAATGACATGTTGTCTACATTTGGAACTCATACTTCAAGGTGGTTGGATGGGTCAAGGATAGGTAGTTGTAGCCGCCTTCTATTTGTAGCCAGAGAACATAGGGGGTTGTAGCCTCATTTTGGTTGTAGTGAGAGAATTGGGGAGTTGGAGCTTCCCTCACGTTATAGCCTGAGAATCTGGGGGGTTGGAGCCTCCTTCCAGTTGCAGCTGGAGAAAAAAGTAAGTTGGTGCTTCCAATGAATGTACTTTTTAAAGACATAAGAAAAAACATTATGTGGTTTTATCCCACATCAAGTTTCCATGTAACAATACTAGTGTATTGTGTATGTGTATGATTTCTCATTATTCATGGTTTGTTATGCACTTGTTGAATTATATTGGTAAATTGATCATAGATATATATATTGTTGTTAAAAATAATTAAAAATCACTATTACTAATTCACCCCCCCTTTCAGTTATCCAACAATAAGAATTAAAAAGTAAATCACAAATTGAAACAACTTACCTCATAGAAGAAAAGAGGATAGGAAAAATAATTGATCATAAATATAGATTCATTTGTGTCAAAGTAAGTTGTAATGACCATAAATATAGCATAATCAACAAATATCTGAGCTTAAAAGGGTCAGGAATATTTATAAATGAAGACCTCATTCTCGAATACCAGGCTGAATTAAGGAAGGAAGTTCAAAAGGTAAAAGAGGCCAGGAAAGAAGGAAAACGAGCAATAATTAGAAATCAAAAAGATATTGCTAGGATAGAGACCAAAAGGATAATAATGAATATGAATTTGGGAAACTTGGGATCATTTTTTAGAACTTTCATGTCTTTTGATGGTACAAAGGTCCTATGATAAGTTGGATCCTGATTGATATTGATATTATTTATCTACTTGAAACTTGGGAGCATGAAGAGTCTAAGGTCCCTAAAATAGAAATAGTTTTCTTGTGGTTGGCATGTAACAAAAAGTCCTACCATAGAGGGATAAGAGGAATAGATTGTTATAATATAAAGAGAATTTATACCTACATTCAGCTTCATAAGATCGACCGTCTCAATCAATACATCTCGATAGAAATTTCAAACATCAATGCTAAGGAAATGTATCTATAAATTTGTTATTTTTCACCTATTAATTCTACTTTTTATAAGAAAAACAATCTAGATATAAATTGTCCCTATAATAATTTAGAACAAGAAATTTATAGTTTGAAAAATGAAGGTGGTATCCTCCTTCTAGGAGACTTTAATGCTACGACTGCAACTAACCAAGCTACTCTTTTAACCAATGATTCCAACCATAATCCTTTATGGCTAGATGATGACCTTGTTTTAGCTAATAGATACAAGAGAATCTCTAAAGACCTAACTGAGAATTTGTATGGTACTGAGTTGGTAAAGCTTTGCATCTCTCAAGACCTAATAATTTACAATGGATTGATGAAGTGGAAAAACTCCAATCAGATGACTTGTATTCATGGGCTAGGTAGTAGTGTTGTAGATTATGTGATATATGATATCCCAATTTCCAACCAAATAGTAACTTTTGACCTTTTAAATGAAAATGAACCGGACTATGATCATAGACCTTTAATCATAACTATAAAACTTTCTATGAAATGAGCTTCATTGAAGAGAATTATAATAACCAAGGGAAACTTCTCTTCAAAAAAGTAAAGTTGACCTCTCCTTAAAAGATTTAAATAGGGATCCTATATTGGGTGACATGTAGCACATCAGTTGCACACAACATGGAGCCAAGACTGACCATAAATAAGGTAGGCCAACTCCCATCCCCTCACCATTAAGGATCAGAGCAAGCCTTAACCACCAGCCTCATGCCATGGGACTTCTCCCTCATGTGAACAGTCCGACGAAATAGGCATTAAATGTTGGGGGAGCCATAATGGAACCTGTCCTGCCGCTCCTCCCTATTATCATCCATACTTGCCTCAACCCCCTCCATTTCACCTTTGGCTCTCACCAGGCTAGCAATTTCAAGCTTTGGTGTGTCCAACAGAACCCCCCCCTGCAACTTGGTCACTCAAATTGTCATATCAATGTCGAGGGAGAGGGGAAGGACACGATGTGGATCATCCTGGTACACCTTTGTTGTGAGACAAAAGGGAAAAAAATGGCTATAGAGAGTGTTATCCATGGCATGAACTTAGATTGCATGGAGGGAAAGGATGGCCTAGTCTCTTCCCATGGCGTATGTGGAGGAGGTCATCCCGAAGGAGCCCATACAGATTCCTCTCGAGCCTCTTCTTTTCACAGTGCTAGAAAGATGGCAGCCAAAAAGCAGCCTCTCAGGGGAGGTCACTAAGGTAGTCACTCTGGATCACCAAGGACACAGCACCATCGAGGCACAATTGGAGGAGTTCCCCATTTTATACATCGAGGAGGAGTTTTCGGAAGAGATTCTCCATATGGCCTCCCAGGATGTTGCACTCATAGCTAGATACAATTCTTCTAGAGCCACGAACAGTGATAAAAACCAAGAGAAGCAGGAAAGGGAAGAGGGCCAGGGCGCAGCAATGGAACAACAGAGCTGGGAAGAAACAAGAAATGTTGTGGAGACCAAGGTGGGTGGAACGTCGAAGGAAGGTGGTAAGTTCCTTGCAGCACCTCCCATATCGAGTGTGAAGGAGAAATGGCATGTCCCACCACCATTCTTTCACCCAGAGATTTTAGAATTGATGCTCGATCTGAGAAGCCAGATGGTGGACCAAGTCTACCATGACACACTCATGAGCCAATGCATAGACATGTTGTACGATGCCTTCTCCCACGCGCTAACATGGCAAAGATGTCTGAAATATGCACAACCTTACATGCTTCCAGTTCAGAATGGATTACAAGATGAATATGTTTACATGGCCACCTCTTAGGCCAATGGTTAATTGCTTCTTGTTATGTTTATGGATTCAGTTAGCTTAGAACTTTCACTGTCTAAACTAGTTCCATTTTCTGTCTTTCTGGTTAATGTACATACTATAGGCCGCCACCTATCTTGGTTTCCAATGGGCAGGACAGATGGCGGACTGCCTCTTTTGGACATGGATATACAAGGATGCCAACTATTTCGGTTTCTGCTAACTTGGCGAAACAGTTGGTGGCCTAAGGAGATATGCTTATTTTTTCCAATGATATAATAGGATCTACCTCTTTTTTACTTAAAAAAAAAGGATTTAAATAGGGAATTACATATCCTAACTTATAAGGACAACATTGAATACCTCTATCATAATTTTACAACTATCCTTTGCACTTCTATTAACAAGTTCTCTTTTGAGGTGTCCCGTAAAAGGAATAATAGAACAACCAACCTTTGGCATGCTAAAGAATGTAAAATTGCTAGAAAATCCATCAGGGATGCTTCCAATGAGTCCTTAAAACTCGATAAGATCAATACATACAAATCCCCAATTAAAAGGAAAAAAATGTCTTATATCAATAAAATGCAAGAGAAACTTTCACTATTATCTAAGCTTGATCCTAAGAAGTTCTCGAAGAAAATTCTAGTCCACTATACTAAAGAAAATAATATCATTCCCTTAAGGGACTGGAATTTCTACATTAAAAGTCTTTATGAGTTCCCTAATGCCATGGAAACCATTCCTATTGGCCCTACATAGGATGAGGTTTTTTCTTTGGATGACATAGAGTTCAGGGTTAAGCTCCTTGCAAATGGGAAATATGAGGACATGGAAGGCTACCAAGCTGAAAATTTTAAGAGGACCTATCCTCATCCCTCACATACACAAGCTATTCTAGTTAGCAATAAATCACGGCTTCCCTAAACCCTAGATGTAAAGTCTCATTGTTCCAATTTTTAAAAATGGGGATAGAAACATTCCCTCTAATTATAGGACCATTATGATTAGCCCGATTTTAGCCAAGCTTTATGGAATTATTTTGGAAAAGAAGATTATCCTTTGGATAGAAATTCATGGTAAAAGAGATAAAGGCTAGACCATGTTTAGGAGATATCATTCAACTATGGACCATATGGTTACCTTTAGAATCATTTTAGAGGAGATACTCAATACTAAAAGCAATATTTTTTTTTGTTTACTTTAGAAAATATTTTGAAAAAGTTTCCAAGAAAAACTTTTGGGATAGGTTGAAAGAGATAAGAGTGCCTTTTTGTAACATCTCGCTCTTGTGAGCACATGTTATTGACATATTCTTTGAGGACACTTGCGTGCAAGTGATCCGTTTATAGTATATGGTTGTTTGTTTCTCTTATGGATTCTTATGATGATGTTGATGGATTATGATTTATTTTGTTTTAATATCTATGTATTGACAGATGCTACTGACGAGTTCCCCCTGAGTGAATACAACACATGATATATTGAGGATGTCGATGGAATCAATTGATCTCCTTGGACTCCTGATTGAGTCACGGAGTGTATTATATTGGTTTGAATATATAATTTATGCATATGTGACATATGATTGATTATATTATTATGTTGTTTATGTATAACTGACAATGTTTCATTGATGGAAGAAGGATGACGATTTCTTGCTAATCTGACTCACATAAAGATTAAAGGGGACATGAACATAGAACATATATTGAGGGAGAGGTGTGACAATGTCTCTGTCACATCCTACTAGCACTCCCACCGTGGCTTCAATTGTAGGTTAACGATTACCTAGTTCAAGAGGTCCACGTTGCCATGAGGGCAGACTGAGACAGTATCTCACAAATATTTCTAAGGGGCATGCAATAAGGCAAGTTCCTTATACCTTATAAGCCCTTAGTCTCTCACAAGGTTGCCCGAATGGAGTACTAACTCCAGGGTTTGGAAAACTACCAAAACCATTAAAAGGTGAGTGGCACCCTTAGAGCATGGAGTGCATTTTGAAGAGCACGTTGCTAAAATAAAAAAAAATTGAGTCAATGAATCTAGGTGGCCTAGAAAACTCTGAGTTAATAATCAATCTTGTAAAATATTGAGCACTTCTAGATCAATCAATTAATTAATTAATTAAGGATTAAATTTATTAATCATAATCCATAAGGGTCTAATCCTTTGCAAATAAAAATTAATTAAGCCTAAGTCTAGGTTAGTGAGAAGACTAAAAACTAAATTTATAAATTAAATAATGAAGGGATGAAGTGAATCAATTTAAGAAATCAACGAAAATAAAATAAATCTAAAGATTGATTTAATACACACATGTGAAAGTAATTACCAATTTAGAATTTAAGGTAAGAATGAAATAAATCTAAAGGAATGGGTATCCATAGAAAGGAATATAGAGTCTATTTAACACTAGTATAACTAGGAGAAGATTCCTATTTTAACTAAACTCATATTTAGTAAGGCGCCAGTCATAAATTGGAGATAAGGAGAATAAAGATACAACTAGGTGTGATTTAAGGAGCGCTTTTAGGAAGGGTGAGGGAAATTGACTTTTATTAAAATAAATTGTGGAATTACTTGTGCAACTAAGGGAAAGAGTGACAAGTGTATTGGGGGAATAATTCTAAATTATTTAATTAAAAAGTGAATTAATTGTGCAAGTGGGGATGTGTCATGGGGAAATTATATTAAAAAATGGCCTAAATGAGAAATGGATCAGAAGGGCTTATGGGTAAAGTTATGCTACAGAGTTTTTGACTAGTTTTACTTGTGAGAGTTGGGATGCCCAACTTGAGAGAGAGGTGGCTCTACCTTGCGAGGCGAGCTGGGAGATAGAGGATTTATGGTTATGTGTGTGCATGTCCCCTTTTCGGATCGAGGGGATAAGGGGGAATAAGAGTACCCCTAGCGTTGGTTGGGAGGTACCGATGAAGTCTAAACGGTTATAAAGTGGGAGATCGGAAGGAGCGCTACTGGAGAAGAATGTCTTTGGCTTCTTAATTCTTCGTCGCTAGCCTTGGTATTCTATTAAGAATTGTACTTGTACATTATTGAGTTCTATGTATATTTGGTTTAGAATTTGTCCTCACTATATTATATCTCCGACATCAATTGGAAATCTTCTTAATGTTGAGATTTCAAATAATTAATGGTTGATAATAGACGTTATGTATGGGCATAGATTATGAAATTTGGTGGTCGTTTCCATTAGCATGCATTACAAACTTTAAATTTAATTATCAACATTTCCCTTTTTTTTCATTTACTAATGGATGAAAATCTGGACTTCAGAATGTGAATGGGGATTATGAATTCAAACTACAGTTGATCTGCATTTTAAAAAGAATGTGAAACCCTGCTTAAGCTTCATTTTGTTTTTGGAGCAAACCCCAATGCTCTATGTTTTTAAAGGTTTGGGATCAATGCTTAATTACATCCTCGTCTAGGGAGAATTCCCATGCTCTGAGCTTAAAGGAATTGGATCTTTCCTCAACAAAATTTCATTTTATTTTTATTTTTTTCTCTCTTGACAAGATCCCTTCGTTTTGAGTTTTAAAATAATTTATTGTGAATTTTTCTTGGAGAAAATTCTTCTAAGACTGTTATGTCATTTAATGGGGTTGAACTGTGTTAATATTTTTTTGTGTGAGTGCACCCTCCCTTTGGATCAATCCATGACAAGAACCAGATTTTAAGTGAGCACTTCTCTTAGCATACCTGGACAGAGTTCATGCTTTACTGAGAGAGCCCCTTTATATCGCTCACTCCCTTGACAGATTCGAGCCTTGCTCAGTGCGCCTTCCTCTTTTTCTTGTGTGAAATCTTTTCACTTCGCCTAATTTCTTTTTCAAATGCTTCTTAGGATTGTGAATTTCATATTCACTCACACATTCTTCAACAAAGCTTGATGATATTAAGGATAACTTATAACCCTGATGGAGATATTGAACCCTGCACATGGCCCTTATTTTGTTGTTTCCTTCCAGTCGTAGTGGTGGTGCTCATTCGGAGACATCACTTTTTTTCCTATCCTTTTCTACGCAGACCTCCAATTTTGCTAAGGAAATTTATTTATAGATGTCCCCATTTTTCTTTTTAATTTTTATCATTATCAAAAATTAATAAGGACCGGTGTGAAATTGCGGAAATTGTCTTCTATGAAGACCTCCAAATTTGATAAGGAATCGATTTATAGAAGTTCCAAGTTTTCATTTTTTCTTTCTATCATTATTAAACATTAATAAAGACTGGTGTGATATTGCAGAGATTGTCTTCCACACACACCTCCAATATTAATGAGGAAATCGAGTTATAGATGTCCCTAGTTTTCATTTTTCTTAAATTCTATTTTTATAGACATTAATAAAGACTGTTGTGATATTGTAAAGACTGTCTTCCACGCAGACCTCCAATATTGATGAGGAAATCGATTTATAGATGTCCCTAGTTTTCATTTTTCTTAAATTCTATCTTTATCAACATTAATAATGATGGGTGTGATTTTCATAAATTGTCTTCTACACAGATTCTAAATATTGATAAAGAATTTAGAATTATGTATGTTACCAAAGTTTTTGTTTTAAATTCTATCATGATTAACCTTGAATAATGACTTATGTGATATTATCAATTTGCTCTCTAAGAAGGCTTAGATATTGATAAACAATTCATAATTGTAGATTATGCTTGCATGACTAACTTTTTTTGTTATTCTTCAATTTCATGCCGACTTGATTTGGTAGAATACCTGAGAGAGTCTTTTGTAAGATGCTAGAGCTAGAGGTAAAAATTATTTTCATGTATGGTTGGGTATTGGCTTTGTCGAATCTTTTGAATCATTTCTTTGTTCCCTTTAGAAATTTTATTGTAGGTTGATGTCTTATTCTTGCTTAAAGAAAAACAAAATTGAGTTATAAAAACAATGGCCCTTAAGATCATGTTAACCACACTTGGCATCGTATTAATTATAATATTGATATTTTATTTGAACTCCCATTTTAAATAAAATCATTGATTGAATTAATGGAAAACCGAATTATTAGGTAAATTACATTCTAGTTGCCTTAACCATCTCGACATGAATTGAAATTTTACTTTTAGATAATTTGTTTATCGCATCAAAATTGTTTAAGATTTCTTATTGAATTAGGGATGGAGGACAAGGAAGTACTGGACAATATTTTAGTTCCCTAACTTATGATGATCCTAGTGTTATCTAACTATTGGGTGGAATTGCAAATTTGAGTGACGCTTGTTGAATCTTCATCAAGGAAAATCTTAGTAGCAAATTAACATATTAATTAATTCTTGACGAGACATAGAGAAAGTTTAGACAAATTACCTGTTACGTATTGTTGGATAGCGTAGATTGACTTTAAATTGTTGACATGAGGTTGGGATAATGTCATTGCTAACATTACTTGATGTTGTTATTTTATATATTCGTGCGTGTCTAAAATTGACTAAATAATAATAATAATAATAATAATAAAAAAAAAAACGGGATGGTCATAGACTTCTCCAATTGATATAAGCTTATGATACGAGTTTATTGTAGAATGCTTCATAGAGGTCTAATTGCGTGCATTAAATTGATGTATGTTGTAATAGAATCTTGTCGCACCTAAATAATTGATCAACAACATGTATGATTGATTTAAAATAAATTTTATTACTCTTGCGCCATTAGAATAATGTGGATATATGATTGATTAAGAATTTATAATCTCTTGTGCCATATAAAATAAAGTTGATTACTCTTATGCCTTTAGAATGATGTTGACATATGATTGATTAAGTAATTATATTCTCTTGCAACATTTAAAACAAAGTAGGTTTCTCTTGTGCCATGAATAATATTGATGTATGGTTGATTGAGTAATTGGATTTCTCTTGTGCCATGAACAATATCGATGTATGAATGATTGACTATTTATATTTCTCTTGCACCATGAATAATATCGATGTATGAATGATTTAGTATTTAGATTTCTCTTATGCCATGAATAATAATGATGATGATTGATTGAGCTAGTTGGATTTCAAATTGATTGTGTTAGTAGAATTAAAACACCTCCTTTTTCCTCAGAACAGTCGCCATCCCTGAGACCTTAAGTGGTCAAAATCAATCGGATGAATCCTGGGCTTGAGTGGTGCTTATGTGTCTTGGAGGTCCTAACCATGCAGGATAGGTTGGGTGGTTAGTTATTTTAATGCTCAATGACATGGTTTATCATTCCATTGTATATTGCTTCATTCGATCATGATATGTTGATTGTTTCATTGCTAATTATGATGATGTGTTTATTGAGTCATTGTTTATGTGTTGTTTGTGCCTCTTTTAGTTATGTTAATGCAATTATTATGTGTCGTTTCAGTTATGATGATGTATGTTTTTATTATGTTGTAATGAGTTTAATATCATAATGCAAAACAAAAGAATTTTTTTTTACGATGTACTTCATTTGGTTGATGTAACGATGGGGTCATTACATATGGTATCAGATATGGTTCAACCCCACAACTTGGGATCATTACTCCTTCCACTATATTAGACACTTAATTAATAACTTATCACTAATTAAAATCAAAATTTGTCCATGCAGGTAATCATGGTTAGAGGATACCATGGAGGTAGATGAAGTGGTGTTGGGGGAAGAGACACGACGCCTCCAAGAACATCCATGTCGAAGGGGTTTAACCCCCAAGGAGAATAACAAGTCATTGGAGATGAGTAGATTGTTGTGGGGGATGTGGTTGGGTTGATGAGGTCCTTTCAGAGGATGTCAAAAGCCTTGATCAAATGAATAGATAAAGATGAGGCCAGGGATCCTATACCGAACGAGGGTCCACAACGTACCCCAACCCATACTTGTATCATTCACAGAGAATTCGATAAGGTTAATTTTCCTGAGTTCATGGATGGCTCAGTCGCCAAGGCTTGGTTGGAGAACATGGCAATGTGCTTTTCACTTCATGAATACACCTCCAAAATGAAGGTCCTCATGGTAGGATTTTAGTTGAAGGGGAGCACTCTTCTATGGTGAAAGACACTCCTACAACAACTGAACATGGTCGTCAAAGACATGTAACGGGAACTATTCGAGGAGCAGTTCCGAGAGAGGCATTATTAGAAGAATTCATCGATCTCAATGATTTTAATACCTTACAACAGCATGGTCATACGGTGTTGGAGTATGAGGCTCGATTAATGGATCTTCTTAGGTATTCTCCACATCTAAACACATAGAAGCTGACAGTCAACAAGTTTGTGTTTGGACTTAACTTCAATATTCGTGTGAAGGTGAGGATCCATATGCCACAAAAGTTGCACAGCGTAGTCCAGAAGGCCCTCATAGTAGAGGAAGATTTGATTAGTGGGGGTCAAGGTAGGAATATTGCAAGACCAACTAGATAGATGACCACAAGTGGGCAACAACATCAAACACCAACCAGATATACATCAGGGTATCGAGATACATTGAGAGGACCCACTTTCATGACACTGCAATGATCGACTCCTCAGTAGAGGACTCCCTACAGAGGATCATTGCATCAACAACAACGTCACCCACAACAACAGTTGTTTAGGAATGTTCAATAGAACAAACAAGGAGCTCAAGAGTACTAGGAGTACTGGACCGAAGGCCAGATGTTGGAAATGTGGTGAGCCACATTACTAGTGAGAATGTCCAGTGGAGAGGGCCATAGCATCCGGGTTAGATGGACACACTACAATTGGATATTTTAGCAAGGCCCACAAGATTCATGCAGCAGTGAATAACCATCAGGTCGAGCACCAGTCCACTTTGTTTGAGACATCATGTACCATTGTCGACCAAACCTCTAGTATTTTGATAGATCTCAGTGCTACAAAGAGATTTATTTCTTGTGCAATGTTAAAAAGAATTAAGGTAAAGGAAATCGAACAGGACAAGTTTAGATATGTAGAAATGGATTTGGGTGCCAAGTAGAAGGTTGGAGGAAAGGTTACAGACTGTAGCATTAACTTGGGAGATTTGGTAACGAAAGACAAACTATATGTCACGATCTTAGGATGTTATGACATAGTGATCGGTATGGACTAGTTGGAATTGCATGACATGATACTCAATTGTAATATGAAATGGTTAAGTTGGACCGATGATGTGGACCATAGGAGAGTGATTGTGGGAATAAACCAGGGAGTGTCCTTGAGGTTCATTTCTTCTCTACAGTTGTAGAAGAGCATGCGCAAGGGATGTAAGTTATATTCCATCTTGGCGCTAAATGAAAAGGGCGAGGAAAAAGGGTTAGAAAACCTTCTGGTAGTATGAGAGATTGTTAACTTGTTTCCAAAAGAGTTACCGGGCTTGCTGCCCAAAAAAGAATTGGAGTTTACAATCGACCTGAAACCTTAAATTGAATCGATAGCAAGAACGACTTATTGGATGTCGACACCTGAGTTATAGGAGTTGAAAATGAAACTAAAGGATTTGTTGGACCTTGGACTTATACGTCGAAGTGTGTCACCTTGGCATGTTCTTTTTATTTTCATAAGAAATAAGGATGGGTCATGAAGACTCTGTATTGAATACCATCAATTGAACAAGGAAACGATCAAAAACCAATATCTGTTTCCAAGAATATATGATTTTTTTAATGAAATGAAAGGCACGATAGTGTTTTCAAAGATCGACTTGAGATCAAGATATCACTAGTTTTGAATTAAATAGGAAGACATTCCTAAGACCGCATTCAAGATGAGGTTCAAGCATTACAATTTTAATTTTTTACCATTTGGACTGACAACCTGCCTGGGGGTATTAATGATCTTGATGAATGGGGTGTTCTGCGAATACTTGGACAAGTTTTTTCAAGTATTCATTGATGAAATATTGATATATTCTCGGATGAAGGAAGAACATGATGAACATTTGTGCTTAGTGCTATAGTGTTTACGAGAAACCAAATTATATGTGAAACTTTCGAACTTCTCATTTTACTAATCAAGGATTCGTTACTTAGGGCATGTTATCTCTGATGAAGGCATCATTGTGGGTCAAGAAAAGGTAGAGGATATTATGGAATGTCATGTGACAACAAACGTACCAGAAGTACATATATTTATGGGTTTAGTAGGATATTAACGACAGTTCATCGAACGTTTTTAGAAGATAGAAAATCCGATCACGTAGTTGCATAAGAAAAATAAGAAATTTGCGTGGACCGAGAAGTGTGTAGAAGTATTTAAAAGGCTCAAGGGGTTGTTGACAACAATGCTAATACTAAAGGTCCCCAACATGGAAAATAAATTCTTGGTATGCACAGACACATCCAAAGACGACTTGGGCGGAGTTCTTATGCAAGATGGTCGAGTGATCATTTACATCTCAAGGAAATTAAGAAATAATGAGGAGAACTATGCAACACATTGTTGACGATTAAATTCACAATGAATTTTGGGCCGCAAAGTGTTTCTAAAGCCTATTATTATAAAAGATAAATAATATTAGTAGGTGGGAACCCCTCGTAGATCGAAGAGCAAGTCTGATGTTTATTCGATGTTATGTTACTGTTCGACACTACTTTCATGGTTGAAGATATCTTGTTTTATTGGATAATGGAGCAGGCATATTATACAGGTCTCCCTTGTTGTTCCAAGATCAAGTAATACCAAAAATTTTCATGGTTATCATTGTTGACTAGTCTTAGATCTATTACTTGTGACACCTACAACAGACACATGTTAGTAAAAACAAATGAAAAGAAACTAAAATAAGAAATTGTACTCTGCTAACATGCTATACTATATGCATTAAAAAGGATTGTAGCAAATCCTAGCTTACATAGGATAGCCATGCATGTTATCAAGGTTGTATATAACATAGTTGGTATGCATTTATGCATAGTAGAGATGGTAATATGTGATACGGTTGGTGCTCTTGGAAATTAAAGGTTGTTGGTTCAAGATGGATGATTTTTTTGATTAGTAGCTGGCCCGTACTAAGAATTGAATGAATTTGAAGTAGGTAGGTGATGTGCATGTACTGCACATCACCCTTACCCCTATCGTTGGACGCCACCCTAGTCAGGCTATATTCCAAGCATTACTGTTGTGCTTATGCTTCGATTTCTTAGCAGGGAGAAACCACTAGGCCAACTTGTGTTTTAAGACATTTGATTACAGGTATGTTCTTTTTGTTAGCCTTCATGAGTCTACTCTGGTTATGAAATGGATATTGGCTCAAGTGTATTTGTTGTGCTTTCCTTAAGTATTGCGACTCTGTAAATGGTGATTGTGAATCAAATGTTGATGATTCTCTTTGAAGTGATGTCAAAGTCATAATATTGCTAGTTATCCTAGGGAGTTAGTAGTCACAAGAGATCTATGTTATCCTTGTTGGTTTACTTAGAAGATCGTTGTTGGTCTGGGTGGGCAATCTTAATTCTTTCGCATTGTTGTATCCAGTCTGTGGGTTTTTATGGGGTTTAATGACTGAAGTGTTCATGTCACCACACATTTTACATGTGAGAAGTTGGTTGATTTCACCACTAGAGGTCATGAAGTGGGTTTCCTTTTCTTATTCCACCTTGTATTCACTGAGTCTGTGTAGTAGTTGTTTGATTGAAGGACACAAGGGCTATACCCTGCCTGAAAATAGCATCGCCATGCCAAGTTAAAGCCCCGATTCCTATTATATCCCCTGTCATGGAATTGTTTCATGTCCACAAACGAATTATAGCCCTCTTTGTGTGTACACCTTTGACCTTGAAGTTTTCACTATTACGAGAAGTTGGCTCTGTTCCTCCTATGATGGCTACCGAGCAAACCCTTAACCCTCTAGTCTGGAGTTTCATAGGAAGATTTTTGGGCTTGTCAAGTTGTTATGATTTATTGTGGATTGAATGTGTGGCTTATGACTTTAAATGCAGAGTGACCTAGTCGGTCATATGAAATTCATGTTGGTTTGCATTTAGTTACTACCTCTATGATAATACTGACAAATATTGCATTGTTATTGACACAACTTAAATTACATAGTCACTGGTATTTGCACTAATGATTATTTGGATGATTAGTTGGAGTTGGTACAAATGCTTGATGTTGTTCACGTATGTCGTGTTGTGTGTAGGGTGTTTTTAAAAAAAAAAAAAAAATAAGGAGCAGGGTAACTGTGGTTTTCTTTTGGGGCCGAATGACTATTGAACCAAATGACTATAAATAATATATCACTGCATCCTTATGTTTTTTCAATTATATAAGCCTGAGTTTGCACAACATAGTTGGTTACATATGGATTAAACTGAAGTAATATTGTGTTATTAATGACTCAACACGATGGATTGAGTGATTACTGTGACTATGTTATTGATTTTGTTTAATAGGGATATTGCATCGTAATGTTTTGGTGACTGTGCACTTTGTATAACATAGATGGCTTGGGTTTCATAGAGTTTTAAGAATGATTATTTGTTGCAATCTACCATTTTTTAGAAGTGTCATGTTGTTGAGACCTCATCGTGTTGGATGGATGGTCAAGCTTTTAAGTCACATTGAATTGTTTTTTTTTACAGTGGTTGAATTGCATTACCTGGATGAGTTACCCTATGCATAACGTGTATCTAAATGGTGGTTGTTAGGTATATGTTTAAATATCCATTCATATTTTGCAATTTAATATGGATTATTGGGTTTAATGCCTATGTATACGTTTCACGAATATCAAATCATTCAAATGTCAAAACTGATTGTAGTGATTATGTGACTTCATTGTGAATTTTGGAAACATGAATTTGATTATAATTATTGATTGACGTGATGTATGGGCAGTGATTGATTTGGATGGTTATCAGAGTGGAAAGACTACTATTTGGAAATTGTTATAAGATGCAAGACGGGAATAAAATCTTCTTTACATATTGTGTGGATTGTATATTGTCTTGTGATGGCCCTGGGTTGGATATTTGATTATGCACAGTAAACTAGTTAAACGTACAATTTTTTTTATTTGGTCAAGATGATTGATCGTTGATGCATCTCTTTTCGCAAAATGTTTTATGGATCACTTAATTAATTTCATGAATAGTAATCATCTTTCTTCCCTTCAATTATTTCATTTTTCGCTAATTACAAACCCCATCACTTCCCATATTCATTTTTTCACTCCCTGTTATGAGATTAATTACAGTCAAAAGAATTACGGTGTTAAAATAATTGGAAGTGGCAGTGTCTTGCATGGATTACAGTGATTTTTTATTGGGTTTCTTACATTTGGTTGTTGTTGTCATTGAGAAATAAGCGTGTTCTTTTTCCCCTCATGGAATCATGGTTTGCCTCAATAAAAACCCCTTGCATATCCCATAACCCTTTTTACCCCCTGCTCATTGATAAACGATAAAACAATTTGTATGGATTGGATTGCATGACTCTGATATATTGCTGAGCCAAAATCCATTTCATATTTTAAAAGTGTTGTCATGTATGGTTAATTAAAAGATCATTACTAATAAATCACGCATGCAGGAATGATCTATTCAAATAAAAGGGTGAAAACAAATGCCTATTACACTTCTGTCAAAGAGAAGGACTAAACAAATGGTTGTGTTGGAGACCGAGAAATATGGATTTTGAGTTTTTATTTTATCTATGGTTTTATGACGGTTCACTTCAGGGATCTTTTGACAACATGTTTTATTTGGATATATGAGTTTTATTTTTTAAATAATTTGAATTTCATGAGCTAAAATTGTCAAAAGTCAATATGTTGATGGGAGACACAAGGAGGTGTGTTTTTCTTAACTAATGGTTGTGTTATGAATATTATGATGGTTATGAACTAAAGGGAGTCACAAGGGGTCCCACCTACTAGTAATTATTTAACTATGACCCTTATTATAATTATTTATCTTCCCCCTAAATAAAGTTAGTTGACTATTTTAATTAACTTAAGTAATGAATTTGTTCAACTTCTTCAACCAATTCTAATTTGTTAAAAGAAAAAGGAAAGTGAGGAACAAGAGGAGGATAGAATCAAAAGCATGATAAGGTTTTCTCTTTGATTTTATGTTGAGATAGTTCAGTTTTCATTCATTCATATATTGATCACAACCTAATTATCTTTTATGATAGTAGGGTCTTACTGTAGACAACAATATTCAGGGCTGAATCAAATCATCCACACACTTGTTTTTTAGAGGTGTTGATCTATCTTTGATAGTCTATGTAGAATTGTTTGTCTGTGAATTATTTTTCATGACTGATAAAGGCTATTGTGTAGAGTCGAGTGGGAAACAATATGTTGCAAGATGATCCATATTTAAGAGTTCAGTTTTGGTTTTTTGTTGGATGTCCTTTTGTATGTTCCATCGGGGATGTCTAAGTTTGACTTTGGTCCAAGATTTCTGTATGAGATTTTGTAGAGAAAATGACTCTTTGTTGAATTGGAATGAAATAAAGGATTTATTTATGTCTCATATGTCTTGATTATCATCTTGGTGTCTTTGTTTCTGTTTTTACATTTATTTCAGCAACTGTTATATTCAAAAAATTACATAAAAAGTGAATTTTCAGCAAGTTTTTTTGTTGATAAAAGACTAGCCTAAGCACTCGTAATTAATACTTGTGAGTTAGGATGTTATTTTTGTTGGATATGAACATAGGGTGATATTCCATTCTACTTTTCATTAGCCAAGTAAAGTCTGAAAATGTTTGAGTAAGATCAATTCATATCTTTTCCTCAACATTTATTTGGCGACCATACTGGGGAGATCTTCAATATCTCTCAGGTTAAAATTTTATACTCGATTTTCATTGATACATATTTCTTTTTTGAAATTGATTATTTTACTATTTTCCTATTAATGACTATTCATGTTGCAAGGTAACCCAATATAGAGCCCAGTCTTCAAGACCAGACCATCATTACTCTGAACCTGTTTAACAACATTCTAGACACTGCCAATACCCGTTCCGAACTTAACCATTCTTGGGAAGCAATTGAATGAGATATTAGTTCTCAAGACTAATTGGAGGCTAGATGTAGACAACCTAGAAATCATCAGTAAACCTTTGTTTGTTCTATATTTGGCCTTTCTTTCATGTCCTTAGACTCTTGTGCTTATAGAAGAAGAAGAGGATTTTCACTCAAAATCAATCCTTTTGCTCAAATACAAAGAAGAAACATTGTGTTATCTGCCAAAAAAGGTCCTCTAAGGAGAACTTTATCTGATTTGTCCAACTCGTCTTTCTTTCCCTCATCTATCATCCACAATATGGAATCTAGTGGTGGCTCTGGTGGCACTGGAAGTGCTCCATATTCCCAATATTCATCATCATCGATGATCGGTAGCTTGTACAACCACCATATCCATGTCCGATCTACTACAAAACCCACAAAAGTCATTAAAAAGTATGGGATTTTTTAGTTCAAAGAAAATGCCACAACCACACCATGGCATGTGTCCTCTCCTCTTAACCTAGTGTTGTAGTTACTTCACACACACCTAGGATTTATTTTTCCTAAGGTTATTCCTTTTTTATTAGTCATAATTATTCATTATCCAGACTCCTGTATTTTAGGGGAGAATATTCCACCTGGAGAATATTCTCTTTTAGTTGACACTTCAGTTTGACTAGTTGAGTTAAGTTTAGATGTTGCATTGGGATCATCACCATGAAACATTGGGATCATCACCATGCTAGTTCGACCTTGACTAGGTATCATCACCAATGTGGTGCATTATCCTTGATTCCCTGAATTAATTCCTCACCACTCTCTGTTCAGTCAGTTAGCTGAAGACTAGTTGACTAGTTAACTCAACTAGGTGGCAGTTCGCTCCCGTAACTGCCTGAGAGACTAGAATAGGTGAAATTTCACTCCTGTAACTGCTGGTGTGTGTCCAAATCACTAGAGATCACCACTATTGTGCATTGTTTTACCTCAAGTCGAACTCATTGATTTATACAAAGTATATCATGTGTAAACTATTCATTATTCATAATAGTTAATGAGGATTCTTCCATTCTTTCTTTCCTTCTTCTTCTTTCTTCTATTCTCTCTGCAAATGTGTGTATCATTGTTTAGATAGATATATTATATTCAGGTTAAACACATTTTCATGGTATCAGAGATGACCAGCTGCTAAGAAAAATATACACAATTGTTTTTTGCAGGTACAAAAAATTGAAGACAGCGGAAAGATGGAATTCCAAAAAGAATTCATTCTTACACCTTACAACTATTTTGCATGGAAGGAGAAAATAGCCATACATATCTGATCCAGAGGGTTGTTTAGGTTAACTATAAATACATTTACAAAACCAACATCATCCATAGAAAAATCCAAGTACTTAAATCGCATTGATGAGGCACTTAGAACAATTTGCAGTCTTATCTCTCCTGATCTCCTTTTTCACATATCTTCTTGTAAGACTCCAAATGAAGCCTCGAAAATATTGGAAGGGATCTTTGGAAAATAGGATGAGATGAGGGGACACATGTTGGAGGTGGATTTTCTCACATTGCATCCAAAAATCTTCGACAATATCCAATATTTCTTTATAAAATTCAAGGATTTACTGTTGCAACTCAAAGCTTGTGGTGTTGAGAAATCGACGGAGGAGAAACAAATGGTTCTTACCATTCTCTCCAAGATTGGTCCTGAATTCTCTGTATTCGTATCTACATTCCATACTGTCAGATTTTCCTCTAGAGCCACCTGGAAGATGCCTTCTCTTGAGGACTTTATCAAATCCCTGACACAAGAGAAAACCAAGCTCATCAACATGGGACAAATCAAATGTCCAAAGGCACATGCACTCACTATGCAAGATTGCAGCCAGAAATATCAGAAATATAAATATAAATATAAGAGGAAAGCTCGTGCACATCCAAAGAAGGAAGGGTACACAAAACCTTTCACCGATGCCTTCGAATCCAAAGGAGAAAAGGGAAGAAAAGGAGAGAAATGAACATACTTTCACAAGGGATTCCATTCGAAATCTGCATGCATGCAAAAACAAATAAATCTGATGTCTCAAATACTTCATCAAAACAACCTTCGAGATCTCATCCCCGAGGGTTCCAAGAAGAAGAAGCCAAAAGATCTGAATTTCAAGAAAAAAAATTCTAGACATGCATTGATTGCAATCAACTCCTCTCATGATGCTTGGATCGTTGATTCAAGAGCATCACATCACATGGATGCATTAGAAGAATTCTATTCTTCTTTGTATGCATTCAAAGGTCCTCCTATTCTGATGGGGGAAAACTTTTCTGTCGAAGTCACCGACAAAGGAAGGATTGAACTCACCAACGAAAGCTTCAAGAATGTGTTGTATGTTCCCAAGCTTTTTGTCAACCTTCTCTCTGTATATCAGATGACAAATTCTGGCATCGGAAAGAAAGTCGTATTCACAAAAAATACCATGGACATATACGACATGAAAACCAACTCCAGGGTTGCTACCAGTGAGGTAAATAATTAGTCTAGATTGTATACATTTTCTGAATTCATTGAACCTGATTCTTCTTTACTTCTTACTCATGCTGATGAAAGTAGTAGGATATGTCATGAAATATTTGGACATTTGAATTTCATATACATGCAACAACTTAGCAGGGAAAGATTATTTGATGTTCTACCAGACATCCATTTCTCCAAGGGAGTATGTGAGGGATGTGTTCTCAAAAAACACCCTCAAGAGAAATTCGACAAGGGAAATTCCCAGTGAGCTTCTACACCTTTAGATCTTATCCAAAGTGACCTCATGGATCCTTTTCTGCATCCATCGATTATCAAAGCAATGTTTTTTCTCATTTTTGTTGACGATTTCTCACGTTTTACATGGATCTACTTTCTCAGGGAAAAATCTGAGGTCTTTTAACACTCAAATATTTCAAAGCTTTGGTTGAGACATAGTCCGGAAAAAAGATCAAAGTCCTTTGAATTGATAACGGGGGAGATTATGTAAATCATGAGATCCATAATCTTTTCCATGAGACAGGGATTCAGTTGCAACATACAGTTCCCTACACTCTACAAAAAAACAAAGTTGTTGAGTGGAAAAATAGATCTCTAAAGGAGATGGCATATTGCATGTTGCATGCAAAGTCACTACCACAGAGACTATGGGTCGAAGCAGTTAACTGTGAAACATACATCCAAAATAAATCTCCCCATAGATCTGTCAAGTATAAGACCCCTTATGAGGCTTAGAGTGGCCTCAAACCATAAGTGACCCACTTTCGCATTTTTGGTTCATGTGCATGGGCCCAAATTCCCTCTGAAAAGAGGAAGGCACTTGATCCATAGATAACTAAGTCCATTTTTGTTGGATACCCCAACAGTGTGAAGGGATATCAGCTTATTGATATTTCCTTGGACCGAATCATCATTCAACATAGTGTCTAATTCAAGGAAAGTGTCTCACATGTATCTCAATAGCCGCATGCAGACACCTTCACTCTTCCACCTATCTGAGATGATGAGCATGCACGTGCCAACTCTTCTTTAGATGAGAGTTCTAATTCAGAGGACTTAGAGGATTTAGATTCAGATTTAGAGTCTAGTTAGATGCAGAGTTAGAGAATCCAGATGCAGTTGCAGAGCCAGAGTAGAGGCCCAAGTGGGCACAGACTACTCTTCAGGATGCAGGGGATATCGTAGGTGATCCAACTGATACTAGGAGGAATCAATCTGATTTCAAGAAGCCTCCTGTTGTAGTCACTTCCCTTGGACCATTTCCTTCCAGACATCTTTTCTTAGTTCAGTCTTCAGATCCACAATCTTATGGCAAGGCTACTGGAAATCCCTTTTGGGAATCCGCCATGCAGGAGGAGTAAAACTCCCTCCTTGAGAACGAGACTTGGGATCTGGTTCCCCTTCCTTATGGGAGGAAACTTGTCAGATGTAGATGGGTCTACAGGACCAAGAGCACAATAGATAAACATATCAATAGATACAAAGCTAGGCTTGTTGCCAAAGGATTTCAGCAGGTTCATGGTATTAACTATGATGATACCTTCGCTCCAGTAGCGAAGATGGATTCCATACGAATGAAACTTTCCATTTCGGCAACCAAGTGTTGGGAATTCCATCAGATGGATGTGAATAATGCATTTCTTCATGGTGATCTCTCTGAGAAGATCTACATGGAGAAGCCCCAGGGATTTATGCAGGACTCATATTTGGTCTGTCGACTGAAGAAGTCACTTTATGGCCTCAAGCAGGATCCGAGGGCATGGTATGCCAAGATGGACTCCTACCTGTTGTCATAGAACTTTGTACGTTGTAAATCAGAACGGAATGTATACATGCTCAAGATGATTGATTCACTTCTACTTTTAGTTCTATATGTCGATTATTTATTTATCATCGATTGCTCGACTTTAACAATTGCTATAGTCAAGAGGATTCTTCATGAAATGTTTTTGATGACAACCGTGGGTCCTCTACACTTCTTCTTTGGACTTGAGATCAGTCAGCATGCATCAGGCATCAAACTTTCTCAACACAAGTACCCATAATATCTCCTTGAGAGATTTAACATGACAGTGTAACATCCCGCTCTGGCGCACTGACAAAACTTATTCTTTGAGGACACTTGCTCGCAAGTGATCTGGATTTTTATGATGATGAACCACTTAACCTTGATGATGATGCGTCATGATTGATGACAAGATGTTTTACTATTTCTA